>QZGG01000669.1:0-113410 GCA_006409495.1 Sedum album
TCCAGTTGTTTTCGAGTTCTTTGCTTAGAAGTTTTCACACATCCGTCGACGGTTTTATGTTGTTTCAGATTGATCACTCTGTTGTGGAAAGCTTTGGTGGGAACGGAAAGAGTGTCATTACGGCCAGAGCTTACCCTACGAAGGCTGTAGGACGTCACGCCCATTTGTATGTATTTAACGGTGGAGACGAAGACGTCATGATCTCAGAACTGAGAGCCTGGAGTATGAACCAAGCGAAAATCGCCTGAAATAAAGTAGTGATTAGTGATCTCAAACAGTTGTATCAACTACTGTAGTTAAGTTGAAATAATCACGATTCTTCCAATAAATTGAATAATTTATATGAAGCTTTTTTCTGTTCAAAACCTCCAGAATCGAACAACTACTAACGTGTACCATGCATGCAAATCAAGATCTAACCTAACCAAGCATAACATAATTCTTTTACTCACAGATATGTAAATTAACTACGCAAATTGGGTAGGTTGGGTCTTGAAGAACACGTGATTTCCACATCAGCACAAGGCTTGTTCTTTAGGGCTTGATTTAGTCACTTTAAGTTATTTAGTTTCAGTTTGTTACAATTAATATTAGAAAAGGTAAATATATTTGAGATTGTGTAAAATTGAAGTACTTCAAAATTGTTAACGTTAATTAAACAAGAGCTGGATTATCTCATCTTATTTTAAATAAAGGTCCAGACTTTGTTGGTTTTTCAATTTATAATTAATGTCTCTGGAGCCAATTGCAAATAGTTTTAAAACTCAACTCACTGTTAAGCTTATTTTTAACAATTATATTAACAATAATTAGTTCTCAGTCGTCTAACGTTTAACATCGTCAAACTCAGCAGCCGTGATTTGTGCATGCAAATTCTAAAATTTATCAAATCTTCGAACTGATCAGAACCTTCGGATTTTAATCTCTTTTAATCTTAAACATATTTGTTGTCTCTCGATCTCAACCCGTTTTTCTAAATTCGATCAATTAAAACACCAAGTTAAAGAAATAGTATTTCAAATAGTTTGATTCTTGGGAGACATCAATCATTGATTTGATTGATTTGACAGTTGAAATTAAATCAATTACAACACTAGTTTTAATCTTCAATCTTGAATCCTTGCTTCCTATTCTCTGATCATTGGTTTTTTAGGGCTTTGATTGATTGCAAAAGATGATGGTTTTTGAATATTAAGTTCGTATTTATAGTTTGGTAAGTATTGAATTTGACATTGTTGACCGAGTCAAAGTTGACTCCATTTGACCTTAGATTGACTTGATAAATTTATTATTTTCTCAACAATCAACTATACTTTTGCGGTTAATCTTGGAAATCTATTCTGTGAATCGAAAAGATGTAAGAAACTTGAAATTACATGAAAAATATCAAAATACTAACAAAAAACTATAGACGTAATAAAATCTAAATGAGGATTGCACCCAAATATTAGTATATATGCGCGTACACCCAAATACTTCACACTTAGTTCAAAACAAAACCCATGTTTTAGAGTATATTATCATTGGGTAATGGTTTTCGACTGCCCGTATCAAATATAAGTAATTTTCCTCGTCTTATACCTATGAAATATGATTTAGTATGTCACTACTTTTAAACTCTAATTGTTGTACTATATTGATTTCTTAAATGTTCAACTATGTGCTAAAGATATAACAGCTTCCCACCGCACCCGCAACTGATAATATGCTTCTATTAGGTTTAGTGTCTAGTGTGGATCATAAATTAATGAACCGTAATTTTGTAGTAGTAGTTATCTACAAATACCCTTTTAAAGAACATTACAACCTTCTCTAACAAATTTGCTTCCCTACTTTTTTATACCTAACCTCTAGATTCTAATTGGAAACACACCTTATTTATCCTATATATAAAGTGTAAGGAGTGGAATTAACAGTTATTTTTAAACCACTTTTCATAAACCCATAATACCCTTTCACATTTTACTAAATACATAAATAGGAAATGCATCATGTGGATCCTCTCAATTTGATGGACTCGTGGATCCCCTCTTGCACCCGTTGAATGCATTTTTTGGACGCACCAGATTGTGCCAACGCAATAATGAAGCACGTGACTTGCACGTGTGCATTTATCATGTGCACACGTGATGTGCACATGACAAATGCACATACGTGGCGCAATCTGGTGCGTCCAAAAAATGCAATCAACGGATGCAAGAGGGGATCCACGAGTCCACCAAATTAGATGGATCCACAGGATACAATCTCTACATAAACATGCCCTTACAACTAAAATCTTATAATATGAAAATAATTTATATGCACATATTAAATGTGCACCAATTCCTAGTAAAACTTTTAAACACAACTACTAGAACTTTTATAAATCATCCTATGTATAAATTGATTATGCTCCAACTTAAAAATTGTGTGTCGTTGTCGTCTTAAAGTTCTCATAGTTAGTAGCTAAAGATGCATAAGTTGAAAAATAAAATTCAACTACAAAACCATTTGTATCCATATTGTGTATATTAAAATAGTTTTCTTTTTCTTAATGTGTTAAATTATTTTTAATGAAAGTCGGAGCATTGCTGTATTTAATCAACATAAAAAATGCATAAACAATAGGCAGACAACACATCTTATTTGAAAAAGGTGATATTTCATTCAAAAAGACGACGGAAAATGGGACAGACCACACATCTTAAACAAACAAACAAACCCTGAAAGAACAAAAAGACACGACAACCTCAGAAAAACAAAGACAAACTTCAAAACATCGGCAAAATACAACCTCCCTGCACGCAGCAAACTCAACAACCACTAAGACAGCTAACACGGGAGAGACCACAACCAGATACCAAGACAAAGCTTTGAATAAAGATAATACAACCAAAAAATCAATACCATGTACAACTACTGTTCATGATAGGGACATTGTAATCTGCTACCACCACAATGCACAAATTAAGAAAAATTAACATATAAATATACAAAAAATATATTATGAAATTATATCAAACGGTTCATAATTATTGAAACTATTTATTTAATCAAATTCTACAATGGCATTTCTTAATTGTTTAACACAAATTCATTAGCTAAACTATAAAATCAAATCATAAATCTAGGGAAGAATGCAAAATTTCCAAATTTTGGTTTAAAAGATAGGAAACATTACTTGCTAGGATTGTGTTTGACGAGGAGCCGAGATTGAGAGGGATAGGTGACTTGTGGCGCCTTAACAAAAATGATAATAATTGGTCGTGGAATCGGCCGGAGTCATTGATAGTAAGAATCAGATTGAGATCGATCAAAGGAATGAATTTATTCCAAGGGTTTGGAAATAATGAGTTTTTGTTAATTTGATTGAAACGGAATGATGTTGGAATGTGATCGCGCAAATATACTAATATTTGTGTGCATTTTCCATTTAGTTATTGTTAGTTCTACAATTGTTTGTGAATATTTTGATATTTTTTATGGTTGTTTTGGTTATTTCAATCATTTGAAGCCACGAAATAGCTTTGGAGGGGTGTGCACAAAAGTTTATTTGATTGTGAAAAAAGTGCAGAAATTTGGCTAAGTGACTCGGGCGAGTCACTTTTGACTCACCTGGTTCAAAAGTGGCTCGCCTAGTTGTTGTAGTTCACTAACCAAGTGACTCGGGCTAGTCATGTTTGACTCGTGCAATCCAGAAAAGTGACTCCGTCAAAAAAGCTCATATTCAAAAATCAACATCTTTAAAAACCATCAAAATACAAAATAAAAACCAAAGATCAAGTAAAAGAAGAGGAAGCTTGGATTGAAGATTATCTATATGTAGGCTACACCCTAAACTCTAATTTTACTTTCATGTTCATTATTTACATTTACATTTTTATTTGTATGTTCATCGCCATGTGCGAGTGATTGTTTATGTGATTGGAGATCATATGAATCTCCTAGGTTAGGATAGAGTTTTGAACATTCCTTCCATACATTTTAATGAAGTTTGGTTGAATATTAATTTTTATAGTAACATTTTCACTAATTAAGATGCATGCCAAGTGTTTGACGAAATGGCTAATAATGTCTAAATGAATGAAACCTCTAAGATTTGATGACGAATGATTTTTAGTATGTTTGGTAACTGTCTCATTGTTATTTTGAGAGTTAATTATGCACGTAGGTTAGGTTTGTATTGAGTTCTAATTGTCACCCAATAGATCGAGTTGTTGAGATGCTTTAATTTCACGAGGTTCAATAGACCGAGAGGTCGAGAACCAATACCTTTTGGTCCATGAATCACATTCCAAGGAAGGAACGAAGTTGAACTTGGAATATGATGCACAACCTTAAGAAAACTAACCAAATGTAATTTGTGCATGTGAAATTGAATGTTTTATTTTCCAAAGTCCTAGGACTTTGAGTAAAATAATTTATCGCCCTTTTATTTCCTTGTTACACTAAACCGTCAATCAAAATTCTCCCTAAATCGTTTATGTCAAGTAAATTTAGTTAATGCTCAGCCACTAACTCCTCTTTCTTTGGGTTCGACCCTAGGTCACCTAGGTTATAAATATTATTTAACTTGCATGTTAGAATTTAATAAACACTAAAATCGCGCGTCAGAATGAGTCATTCCATTCAAGGGCCAACCAATCAAAATTATTTTTAAGTCAGCACAGAATAGATAAAATTAATTTCATTCTTATAAGTGAACACTGCATAAGTGCTTCCAAAGTTTTCGCTTTACAACCTACATACCTAACTTCACACTTTTGTATTTTCTATCTTATGTTTAAAGTTTTTAGATAACATAAGACAAATAACATATTTCTACCTTATATTTTTGTAAGTTATTAGATAACAAAGGACAAATAACATATTTCTACCTTATGTTTTTGTAAGTTATTAGATAACATAGGCATATAGTTCATATTTTTAGGCTTTAGCCAATACAAACATTAGGTATGCTTTGGATTAGATGTCCTACCAGCACACTAAAGGAGATTCAGCATCTTCATGATGTCAAAACACAAGCATCCGCCGACCTTCACTCCATGATTTGCTCTGAGCATTTACCCAACGTTTGGATGCATGACAAAGTAGTAGAAAGAAAATTTAAGGAAAAATATAAAGGAAAGTAATTTTCCATGGAAAATTGAGAGGAAAAGTTTACATTGTTTTTTTTGTTTTTTTACATTTTCCTTGAAATAAACAAACACATCCAAATATTTTCCCTTAAATTTTCCATCAAAGTTTATTTTCCACACATTTTCCATGCAACCAAACAGAGCGTTGGTGAAAGTTGCAATAAAAAATGCACTTTTGTTATGAATGTCTACAGCGAAATAATACAAAAGTATTGCTCTATTTGTGACTGATGATTTTAAAAGAGATAATTCCAAAACTACATCTTTTCTGATATGTTATTTGATTCTTGGTACGATGTTTTTGCTTACATCGACAATTCGCAAATAATCGAAATGAAATTTTGCAGTGTGGATAACTCTTATGGAGGTGAAAGTTTTTCTTCTGAATCATAATATGAAATGAAATTTTGCAGAGTGGATAACTCTTATGGAGGTGAAAGTTTATCTTCTTAATCATAATATGAAATTGTCTTTGAGATGTTTATTTCTAATCTTGCTTACTCAGATGTAGACGTGTTTCGGACAAATGGCATAACATTGTTGGGAACGTTCGTAGAATACAAATTTGGAAAGATACATATTTATATGGGTTTTTTGTCGAAAACCACCCGTCCAATACCAAATTTTTTACAAAACCACCCTCTCAAAAAAATTTTGATTTAACCACCCACTAATTTAAAAACTATTAAATTTGACACCCGAATACTGTTCCGACGACTTATTCCGGTAAAGTTCTTATTGACTTCGTTGACTCACAATTTTTTTGCCGAAAACCACCCCTTCAATATCTAATTTTTAACAAAACCACACTCTCAAATTTTTTTTGAGTTAACCACCCACTAATTTGAAAACAATTAAATTTGACACCCAAATCAACCTGTAGCGGATCTTGAATTTTTTTCAATCGGGGGCCTATAGAAGTTTTTCATGAACTATCTCAATAGGCATCGAAATTCGAGCGAAATAAATGAGCAAAGATAAAAAAAAATCGGCCAAAAAGCTTGTATAAAATAATATGAGTTAAAACTCGATCTTAATTGCAAAGTGCAATTAATAAACAAATTTAGTATGTGCCGATTTGTTTATATAGGCAAACAGTGTTAAGATTAAGAGAGACATTTTAATTTCGTGAGACGGAAGGACTTAATGTTAAACGTTGATTTGATTAATCTGATGATTGAAATTAAATTGACTTTTAATTAAATTGGGTGGTTGAATTAGCAAGAAATATGGAGTGGTTGTATTTGACGATTATTTCGAGAAACAATCTCATCCAGTGAATTGTTAGTAATCAAAGATTCAATTTGTGTCTCATTGTCGCACGAAAAATATGTGTCATTTTTTATCATTACCGTTGTAAACAACTTGAACGTGTTTATTTAATGACCAGTAAATATTGGCTTAATAATTAGAACATAAATCATTCATTAGCTCAGATGAGATGTTAGTACATCTATGTTTGAAATTATATATAAATGGATTGGTTGATTAAGTAAATTTTAATGAATTCGAAGTTTTGTTAATTAGTACATTAAAGGGGTGGTTAACTCAAGAAATTCGGGTGTCAAATTTAATAGTTTTCAAATTAGTGGGTGGTTAACTCGAAAAAAATTGAGAGGGTGGTTTTGTCAAAAATTAGGTATTGAAGAGGTGGTTTTCACTAGAAAAATAGTGAGTCAACGAAGTCAATGGAAACTTTACCGGAATAAGTCGCCGGAACAGTATTCGGGTGTCAAATTTAATAGTTTTCAAATTAGTTGGTGGTTAAGTCAATTTTTTTTTGAGAGGATGATTTTGTTAAAAATTTGGTATTGGACGGATGGTTTTCGGCAAAAAACCCTATTTATATTAATGATTTGCCTAGAAACATTATCAATTTTTGTAGGGCCGAGTCCTTTTTAACCTTAAAAGGAGAATTTCTATATTACTTCTACATCACAGAACAACCAAGTCTTACTTAAGAGGCACCTATTTTTCCACATAGCATAGTAGAGGCTTGCACAACTGTAAAATTACTGATAGTTATACTGAAGACACAGTCCGTAAATTCGGAACACGGCAAAACGCCAAGTCATAATGGCACAGAAAAAAGCATACTTTTTTGCTTCATGTAGAGCACTAATAGTAACATCGAATAACCAATGTAATAAGAGTGACTGTACCACAAATATTTGTCGAAACAGCAAAAGTGAAATGCATATAAAATTAGCACAAGGTGCAAAACTAGTTGGACTGAGACCGATCACGGTAGCACATTGTTTAAGCTTTCTTTTCTTTCACTGGTGGAGGGAAGATAGCTCTGAAGATCCATCCGGCGAGTATTGATCCAACAAACGGGCAAATCCAGTAAACATAGAAGTGCCCCCATGTGTTGTGCTCGTTGTTCAAATATGCCCACCCAAACGCCTGCATATAAATTGATGACATCAACAAATAGGAAAAAGCAGATGATACATTGGGCAAATGAGGTGAGAAGTAACCATGTTTTTTTGCAATGCACTAGTACAGATTATGTATTTAACAGCTCTTGAATGTAAGCGCTGTAAAAAAAATTAGCTTTATAACAGCGCTTTTCAACCAAAACGCTGTAATAATGGTATTTAGCACAGCGTTTTTAAAAAAAACGCTGTAAAATATAAATAACAGCGCTTTTACTCCGAAGCGCTGTCCTAAATAGTACCTTTTACAGCGCTTAATTACAAAAGCGCTGTCTTAATTTTTGCATTCCATAGTGAAATAAATACAACATCGCCTTTTATATAAACGCTGTCGTAAATGAATTTAACAGCGCTTCTTATATAAAGCGCTGTCCTAAATTGAACCTTTTACAGCGCTTACTTAATAAGCGCTGTCTTAATTTTGTCTTCCAAAGTGAAATAAATACAACAGCGCCTTTTATATAACGCTGTCGTAAATGAATATATAACAGCGTTTTTTTGATAAGCGCTGTTATATATTTTTACCACAGCGCCTAAAATAATAAGCGCTGTAATAACATCGTTTTAACCCTAAGTAATTTTGCGACTTTAAAGTTTACTCACTCTCAGATCCCGCTTTTCCGAATTACCGGCCGTCGTTCTCTTCCGTCCAGCTTTCATCTGCAATTTCCGACTACTCTCAGTGTCAAAGCTTTTATTCACGCTCAGGTCTGCTATTCCGACTTAGCTCCGTAACAAAATCCGACGCAAGCTCAGATACGGTACCACTTACTCTTAAACCCTAATTTTTGGTTTGTGTAATTTGTTTGCTGTTGAATTAATCTACTTGTGTATTGTGGTTTTGTGTTTGATCATGAATAATTTTGTTAAATATGTAGAAATGGAGAATTTGCAAATCACAAATGATAACATTGATAACGCGGGAGAGTGTTCCGCGCCATCTAAGAGAGGCAAGAGGGGGCCTACATATTTGACCAGTTTTTAAGGAAGGAGTACCTCAATACTCAGTCCACTATTGAGTTTACCGATAAAGGAGTTCCAACGGGTCCGAATAAATCAATATGGAGAAGTGCGCTATGTTTGGCAGCAAGAACACGTGTTCCAATTACTTATCAAAATTGGAGGCACGTGCCTGCAGAGTTGAAGAACCTTGTTTGGAGTGATATGAAGGTAATAAAAAATGTTATTTTTATTCTTTTATGTTTCATGTTTAAAGTGATTATTGTATTAATGTTATTTTACATATCAATTTATATTTTATATGCAACATGTTTGAAATGATTTATTTTTTTTACTTGTTTTTACAGGCAAAATTTAATGTGTCGGATGATCACAAGTCTCAAGAGCTGAGACAAGCTGGAATCTCTTGGAGAAATTTCAAGACAACTCTTACCAAAGATTACATCAAGGGTAGGAAGAACGAAGAGGATCCCACTCTTATTTATCAATTCATTACTCCGGATCAGTGGGCGGAGTTTGTGGCTGGGAGGAGAAGCGAAGAATTTGAGGAGGAGGGGTTGAGAGCTGCTGAAAGAGCGCGCCTCAACAAGTATCATCATGCTACTTCTCGAGGTGGATATAGCCGTGCTGAAGAACTCCTGATAAAGGAGAAAGCTGATGCACTTCAGGCTACCGGATTATGCGATGACTCTGAGGTAGCAAGCATTACAGTCGAGAGGCACGAAGTGTGGAGGAGAGCCCATCAAACAAAAACGGGTGGTTATGTGAACGAGACTGTAGAAACTATTGCTGCAAAAATTGTAAGTCTTCTTTAGTCTATTTAATTACATGGTTGATATTTTAGAAGGATATTTATTGTAATAAATCTATTTATTTATCTTTCTGTAGGGTGAGGCAGAGGAGGAGGAATCTGCTGGACATTTCGTTTCACAAGGGCGGAATGATATTCTTACTCAGGCGATTGGAAAACCTGAGTATCCAGGACGTACTCGAGGGGTCGGGATGGCGGTGGGCTGGAAAAAAGTATTTCCCAAAGGTTCGACTTCTACGAAAGGTAGCACAAATGTCGTGCAACAACCTAGGGGAGTCGACATTAGCTCATCTCAGCCGCAGATCCCATCGCCTGAAGATGATATTTTCTCCACAATCCCTGAGGTATATTAAATTTATTAAATTAGATAAAATACAAAATTTTGGTAACTGATATATACTTTTATTTACTTGATGTAGACGGGTTTAAAATGTGTTTTCTTCATTGATGATGGCTCTCGAACCATGGTTGCATATGGTCTTGTGTTGCCTGGGAGAATCGTGCAGTATCAGCTGATTGATGATCATGAAGTGAAGGCAACATTGCATTATGCAATCGACCCTAATCAGCCGATCCCGCATCCTGTGGCGCAGTTTAACACTGTAAGGGATGCGGTGAATGCAGCTGTACCATGGCCTAAGTCATTGATTGAAGTTAACAGAAAGGTACATTAATATATTTACTTCATTTATCTTTAATAATATAAATATACCTTTAATTTACAATCGTCATACTTTGTTTTCAGGCATACAATGATTACAAATATGGATTTATCCAATCAAGTATTAATGAACCTGAGTTTGCACACTTGGGAACACATTGTCAGATGCTTTATCATCGTGCAAATCAGCTAGAAGTCGCAATATCTATCTTTATACCAAGTGAAGTCTATGGTCATGATGTATGGGCTCACTTGTATAAGGAAGATATTGTTGAAGTTTTACAGTTGGAAAAGATTGGAGATACGGCGCTTGAGTTGTGTATGAGGTATTACTTTCATCATCATGCAATATTATCTGAAATCAATTGAATTTCAGTATTATTTCTAATTTAAATCGTTTCAGTTATCTTTACCATGATTATGGACGCTTCGGATTCAAATTTGGGTTTATTAGACCGTCGTCCACGACAAGCATTCGAGACATGAACTCAAGAGTTTCTATTTTGACGTCTCGGTTGACAATGCCTGATAGCTCATCCTTCTTTTGCTATTTTCTACCATATTGTGATCCACAAGAGTAAGTATTCAACTAAATTTTGTATTTAATAGTTTTTAGCTACTTTTATGATTTAACTTAACTTGTTTTAAATCATGTTCTTGAAGGAGTCACTGGATGTTGTGTGTGCTTTTTCCACGACAAAATTTGGTATATTGGCTAGATTCAATGGCTGGCATGGTTCGATCAGATGTTCGGCGATTAATTGAAAAGTAAGTATAAAATATTAAATTATTATTTTTTATTTTAATGTTTATACTTCAAAATGTCAGTAAACATTTTTTGTGTTTTGAAATTTAGGAGTTTTACCAACATTCAAAATATGAATGGATCCTCTTCACAATCTAGATCGACCACATGGATAACAGTCGAGGTAATTAATTTAATTTCTAGCATATTTTTACATTTACAATTGGGATAAAATATACTAACATCATGTGTTTTTATGTTTGTAGTGTCCACGACAACCAGAGAGGACGAACTTATGTGGTTATTATTGCATACGATACGTTCGAGATATCATTAAGTACGTCCAAGAAAATAATGGACAGCTTCATGATAATTTTGGTGATGTAAGTTTCATTTTTTCGTAGTCTTTTTAAAAATATATACAATTTACATTTATATAAAAACGAGTTTTGATGTGGAAATAGGTGTTTCCAAATGGACGGGAAAGTTACCCGTCTTTCGTTATGAATGAAGTAAGGGACGAATTCTCTTATTACATTCTTGATTGTCCCGCTCAAGAATATCAATGGAATTGATGAGGTAATTTATATAATTATTCAATATCATTGATTCAATGAATAATATATGTGTTGTGACAAGTTTTCTAACTCGTGTAATTTACAAGCGAAGAATTTGAGGAGGAGGGGTTGAGAGCTGCTGAAAGAGCGCGCCTCAACAAGTATCATCATGCTACTTCTCGAGGTGGATATAGCCGTGCTGAAGAACTCCTGATAAAGGAGAAAGCTGATGCACTTCAGGCTACCGGATTATGCGATGACTCTGAGGTAGCAAGCATTACAGTCGAGAGGCATGAAGTGTGGAGGAGAGCCCATCAAACCAAAACGGGTGGCAAGGAAAGAAAGCTATTTGGGAAAGTTGAGTTTGAAAGAAAGCTTCGTTTAATGGGAAAGTTGAGTTTGAAAATGAACCGAAACCAGCTTCTGGCAAGGAAATACTTGATACTATTTGGGAATTTCCTAATGTTTTGGGAAAACGAGGACGTAATACTGTTGATGGTTTGTGGAAAAAGCGATCTATATTTTTTGATCTCCCATACTGGTATACCCTTACTGTTAGACATTGTATTGACGTTATGCATGTGGAGAAAAATATTTGTGATAGTCTTATCGGTACCATTCTTAACATTCCTGGAAAGTCAAAGGACGGTGTTAAGGCTAGATTGGACATGCTTGAAATGAACATTCGTAAGGAGTTAGCTCCCGAACAAAGAGGACAAAGAACCTATCTACCACCTGCGTGTACGACTTTATCTAAAACTGAAAAGATTAGTTTTTGTTCTAGTTTGAAGGGTGTTAAAGTTCCTTCGGGTTTCTCGTCAAATATTTCAAGTCTGGTTTCCATGAAAGACATGCGTCTTGTTGGTTTAAAATCTCATGATTGTCACACATTGATGCAACAGCTGTTGCCTATCGCAATTCGTGGGATATTGCCTGAGAACGTGAGATCTGCTATTACAAGATTGTGTGTTGTTTTCAGCTCTTTGTGTTCTAAGACTGTTGACCCGCTTGACTTAGACGAACTCCAAAATCAAATTGTTGTTACTATCTGTCAGCTTGAGATGTATTTTCCTCCCTCATTTTTTGACATTATGGTTCATTTGACTATTCATTTAGTACGGGAGATAAAATTTCTTGGACCGGTCCATATGAGATGGATGTATCCTTTCGAAAGGTACATGAAAACCTTAAAAGGTTATGTGAGAAATAGACATCGACCTGAAGGTTCTATGGTTGAAGGATACATTGCCGAGGAAGCAATTGAGTTTTGCTCACATTATTTGGGCAATATTGAGTCTATTGGGATTCCAAAGCCGCGACACTTTGATCGTCTTCAGGGGAAAGGAACAATTGGATTTCAAGTTAAAGTTGTTCCTCGATCAGAGTTGCATGACGCCCATTTCTACGTGTTGCGGCAGGTTGATGAGATCGAGCCCTTTGTAGAACGTCATTTGCAATTGATAAGGTCATCTAATCAGGGAAAATCTGAAAAGTTGATCCAAAAAAAGCATTCAGAAGAGTTTGCTTCTTGGTTGAAAGACGACGTTTTAAGTTCAAATGTGTCTGATTTTGTGAAGTCTCTTGGTGTTGGGCCTAGTTGCGCCGTTCATTCTTATAGAGGGTATGATTTAAATGGTTATTCTTTTTACACGAAAGATCAGGATGAAAGAAGTTCAGTTCAGAATAGTGGCGTGACAATTGTTGCTGATACAATTCATGTGTCTAGTGCCAAAGATAAGAACCCTGTAAATGCCGGTGTGAATTATTATGGTGTTATTGAAGACATATGGGAAATAGACTACGTAGAAGTTCGGATACCTGTTTTCAAGTGCATATGGGTGCATAGTTCGAATGTTCGTATTGATGAATTCGGCATGACATTTGTTGACTTTCGTAGAGAAGGATACAAAGACGAGCCTTTCATCATGGCTGAGCAAGCTAAACAAGTATTTTACGTCAAGGATCCCACAAACGAACATAAATATATTGTCGTTCATGGAAAACAACATATTTTCTTCGAAGATGGTATGGATACAAATGATTACTCTGAAGATAGTGCAGCGGTTTGTAGCACCATTCCAAACAATTTCGAAGACGTTGGTGAATTTCAACAGAGAAGGGATGATCACAATGAAGGCATATGGATTGAAAAACAATGTAAGAATTCCGAATATTTTTCAAAATATTTATATATTTGTGAAGTTGTGTTTAGATTTATATATATTTAATTTACTTATTTTGCTTGGTGTTTTTAATACAGGATTTTGGTGATGAGCACGCTATATAAAGGATATGTATTCAAACTTTTTTATGATTTGGAATTAAGCAGGTAATTAATGTGTTGAAAATTCTTACTTTATAAAATTTAAATTATTTTATTTTTTTATCGTGTATATTGTGTCATTATGTTTAATTTTTTCATGCAGCTGGGCGGTATTCTCGGGCGAGATAATATGGATTGGTGAAGATTCAAAATTATTAGATGATGTTTTAATATAGCTTGTGTTTATTGTAATTTAAGTAATTATCAATGATGATTAATAAAAAAACTGCTCTGTTTTAATAAAAAAAACTGCTCTGTTTTACATATTACAGCGCTTTAATAAAGAAACGCTTTGGTATATATCATGTTAAATAAAATAAAATAGCCTGTTCATAGATTAACAGCGCTGTAAAAAATTATTTACCACAGCGCCTTACCAAACAAGCGCTGTTGTAATTAGGGTTCTAAACCCTGAACCCCGAACCCTAACCCTCAATCCAAACCCTAATTATAACAGCGTTTAAAAACATAAGCGCTGTAATATATATTTAAAATAATAATAAAATAATTAGTTTTAACAGCGTTTATAAATTAATAAACGCTGTAAATTATATATTACAGCGCTTATTTTACATATAAGCGCTGTAAAATATATATTTACAGTATTTTCATGTTTTAAAAATCAGGTAATATATTTTTTAGGTTTTTGTTATCTTAAGACATTAAAAACTCAATTAGTAACATTCTATTAATTAAAATATCATGAGAACATTAATAAGCATTTGAAATCATTGGCATTTGAATATTTGTACTGTGTCTCTTTACTAAGCAATAAGTTGAACATTGTACATTTTGATCAACAAAACTTTTCACTAATAAAAACACATCAAAAATGCAAATGATTTTTTTTTTAAGTAAATGAGTTATAAGCTTCATTTATAAAACTTCCAACTAAATTTGTTTCATAATAATCAATGAATTCTGAAGAAAAAACAAAACAAATAAATACTGTTTATAACAGCGCTGATAACATAAAAGCGCTTTAGTAAATTGAATACCACAGCGCTTATATCACATAAGCGCTGTAATAAATGTCTCAGTAATTCGATTTCCTTAAATTAAAATTATTTATTTACTTTTTACAGCGCTTTTTTATTTGAAGCGCTGTTGAATATGTTAAATTACCTGATTGGTCGAAACAGTTTCTCGCAGATTGTAATCCCAATCGTTGTTTAACCTAATCTAACGGTCCATATTAAATATTAAAAATTCAGAATTTTAAGTCACCCGCACAAATTTCCCGCTATAGTCTTTCTATATATATCCAAATATGCAACAAAGTTTACATTGAAATTTTCTTTCAAACATACTATTGTTCTTGTCGGATGTTTTAATTTACGGTCCAAAAAGCTTTGTTTCGCATAAACTTCCCGTTTCAAGTAAGGAATCCCACTCTTATTTCTTAAACCTTTGTGTTTTATACTTTTCGTTAAACTTTTTTGTTCTTTGTTTTATATTAACTCTATTCTATTCTTCAATATATTTTTTGTAGATTTGTTGTATGATATATGTCGAGGACGATGAGCCAATTCAAGACGAGCAAATGATGTTTATTCAAGACGAGCAAATTCAAGACGAGCAAATACAGTACAAAGGCCATAGTTTTGTCCATAATATTTAAGTTTTGTCCATAGTTTTGTACAAATTCAGAATGTTAAATTGTGTTTCCATTTTATTGTAAAAGTACGATCTAAATAAAAAATAAAGAAAATTACAATCAAAACTGATTCCCATTAAAGCGGTTATTAATATTATTAACTTTCCAAAACTGTCTTCTCAAATCTCCGTAACTATAATAAATCTTAATGCGCTTAATTAAGATTTTTTTTAATTCAAATCTTATATTTAACAGCGCTTAATTAACAAAAAAACGCTGTAAAATTACTAACATTTAACAGCGCTCATATATATAGAGCGCTGTAACATGTTTAAACTTTTTACAGCGCTCATTAATAAAACGCTGTAATATTTTATATTCGAATTACTAAATTTTCAAATTAAAAAATTAATAAATATTTTACAGCGCTTAAAGAAAAACGCTGTGTAATAAATTAAATTAAACGACCTCGTTTTTGTTATATCGCTTGGTTGTGAGTGATAATTTTAACAGCGCTTTAAATATAAACGCTGTAACAGTTTTATAAAATAACAGCGCTTGTTTTTATTTTTAACAGCGCTTCTTGAAGCGCTGTTGAAACGGGTGCTGTTGTAAATACATATTTATTACAGCGCTTTTTAAAATAAAGCGCTGTTGTTTATGTCTATTTATAACAGCGCTTATTGTTAAAAGGCGCTGTTATAAATAGACATAAACAACAGCGCTTTATTTTAAAAAGCGCTGTAATAAATATGTGATTTACAACAGCACCCGTTTCAACAGCGCTTCAAGAAGCGCTGTTAAAGGGCAAAAAAGAGCGCTGTTATAAACATAATCTGTAGTAGTGATGGTTACTTGTGTCTCTCACCACACAAGTAACCATTGCAAAAAAATGGTTATATATACTGAAAAGGGATAAGGAACTCACATTGGCGGGATTCATAGAAGGGCCAGTATACGCTGAACCAACAACAATCAATACAACAGTGGACGAAGCAATTAACCATATCTTCAACCATTCATAACGAGGACCTCTAAAGATAATGAAAAGAACAATGAAGCTAATCACAAAGGTGAGCACGCCTTCAGCAGTAGCCCCCGTATGCAAGTCAACTTTCAAATAAGGACCTCCAAGCATATGCTGGTACTTAGCCGGTACATACTCCTTCACTGCCAATACACCTCCTACTGCCGCAGCAGCCTGTTCATCATAAACACACACCCAATAGTTCAAACAAATGAAATACACAAAACCCAACTTCAAGATCAAAAACTTAATTTTCTGAAATGTGGGAAACCCATAATATTCACACAAAATCTCATAATCACACAGCTTTGACAAAAAATTTCTTGGTATTACAAATTGAAATGTTACACATATAAAAATGAAATGCGCAAACACGAACACTTCGAGATCAAAAAAAACCTTATTTTTTTCCGAAATGTGAGAACTCATATTGCTCGCACACCAAAACTCATAATGACAAGCATTTGACAAATTTTCTCGACATATATATTGAAATACATAAACACACACATGACATTGAGATCATAAAATCTCTATCTGGGAAATCATAATCAGAAAAGTTACCTGAGCAGGGAAACCTAATTGAAAGGGAGATGAGGGAATCCAGTACTCAATCCAGCAGCATAGGAAGGAAGCGTTCCCAGTAGCGGTTAAAGGCTGGCGCCACCCAAAGGCAGCAAGCAATTACATTAAAGACAAGGACAAGAGGAAGATTATGAGAGTGGTGATGAAAAGAGAAGGATAGACAAGGCCCTCAAACGCCTACAGCCTTGGCGATTAAAAACGTGAGTATGCCGAATGTGGAGGAACAGAACATCCATAAAAAGGTGATAATTCCGTCCGCCCACGGCGGCCTTGATCACACCCATTGTTTCAAAATTGGATCTTTTCGTGTGTGTCGGTCGAATCTGGCTGGTTGGGAAATATCTTGTTTTTCTTCAGTGTTTTATTTTGCTACATTAAATGGGATTAGAGGAAGATGAGAATATAAAGGGATACGGATAGAAACATTACCAGATTTTCACCTAATTCTCATCTCCTCTCATTTCTTGTGTTTAAAATTGTGGTTTAAAACTGAATGAGAAATTTTGTGCTATCAAATTTAATATTAGTTATTAAATTTTATGAAATATATCGGATTCGAGTGACATGTAATCATTATTTTCACGGCGTCATGGCGAACCATGGCGCAGGAGTACTGCCAGAACGCCTAGTCGGGATGGCGAGCGACTAGTCGTTTACGGCGCTACAACGACACTTTGAAAATAATATAATAAAATTTAATATATATATAAAATTTAATGGTTTTATCACTTTTAATAGTTGAATGATCCATCTGTTAAGTAAAATGTAAAGTTTATTTAAAATTTTGTACTGTTTAAAACACGAAGGACTTAATTACAATTTTAAATTTTAACTTTCTTCTTCTGCAAAGCCCTAACAAAAGCTCGACCACGCGGTCGGCAGGTATCTGGTTCCTGCTATGTATTGTCTAGCATCATCGGCTCGACATTACTCATATTACGAGTGATAATCAGGTGGATTTCAAAAAACGCTCGAAATTAGAACGATTTTTCACGCCGTTTTACTGTCAAAGTCATGGCGTCCGACAGGGAACTCCCAAAAGCGTCGGGACGATTACTGCATGTAATCACAAATGTTGATTGCAAAATGAGGAATGGGATCTCATAAAACCAACAGCAAATTGAAGTTACGAAGAAATAAATTATATCTTTTTGAATTACGAGGAGTCAAAACTACATCGTTTTGTTTCATTAAAGGTTTAGCAATTTAAATTTTTTCAGAATTGTAAAACGACATAATTTTATCCGCAGCAAGTTAAAATACATCGTTTTAACTCGCTGCAAATGGTTGTACTCAGCACGGTATCCGAATCCTATAAAAACATGTTTGGTATGACGAGAATAAAAATTAGGATTAATTGTCCTGAACCACCCATTAAATACGTGTTTTCCCCGAAACCACCCTTAAAATAATTTCTTTCCGGAAACCACCCTGCCGTTTTACCTTTTTTCTCAGGAACCACTAGCCGTTAGCGCGCGATATTCTGCCATGAACCACCCATAAAATATGTTTTTCCTAATCATAACTCGCAAGTTAAATCGATAAAAAATATCTTAATTTGTACAAAATAAATAGTTTCAAGAGTACCTCATAAATGCGAATATTAAACTATGTAAGAGTGTCGAGTATCATTAGGTTATTATTACTTTTAAAAAGTGTGATTGTTTTTCGCATTTCGATTTTGTTAAGCAAGTGTTTGATTGTACATCACGAGGATCTCGAAGAGTTGTAATTTAAATTATGTTAGAGTGCCGGGAAATATAAAGTTATTATACTTTTTTAAATTAGTCATTCATTGTATGTCGTCCTTCGATTTTAATAAAAATTGTACGTCATGTATAATAATCTTATAGAGTTTATATATGCTATTTTTTCTCCAAAAGTTAATAAAACTATAATTTGCATTATATTATAGTATTGTTAACAACAATAAATTTTAAATGTATGTTTTTATTACCTATTATTCCTAATTTTATGTTAAATCAATATTATACTCACTATCATTTTTAGTCTTCTTTTGTACCACCCATAAAATTTTATTTTTTCTGTAAACACCCATTAAAGTGCGCTTTTAACAGAAAAGTTGACGGTGTTAACGACTGGTGGTTCTTGGAAAAAAGACATAACGGAAGGGTGGTTTCCGAAAAGAATTTATTTTAAGGGTGGTTGACGTGGTGCAATGTAGTAGATAAATATTCCAACACGCAACTCAAAAGAATTTATAGAATTAGGGGTGACCTAGTGTCGAACCCAAGGGAACAGTGGAGTTAATCTATACTTTTAAAATCGATTACTAGTTTTCAAAATAGTTCTTAAATGTTTTGTTTATTTTAAAGGCAATGTTTAGAAAAAAGGGTTTTGTTATCAAATATAAAAAACTACGACAAGGATGAGAATCCTCCACTAATACTTATGGTTTCACTCGAGCAAGATATAAATTATAGTTATGAATTTCCTTCTTGATGACAATTTAATCTAGAACGTATAGTTATATGATAATATAAATCCTCACTCCCGAATGTTGGATTTATATTATAGAATTTAGAATGAGTAGCATTAGCATACGAATCCTCACTCCCGAATGTTGGATTCGCACGTAAATATCTACTCGACTAGCTTCATTCCTCCCGGTGTTTTCACTAATCTGTCCAAATACGCTTATTAATACATTCATGCACTAAATATATTCGCTGCTCCCGCTTTGCTAATATACTCGATCTAATGGTTGTATTGATTCCAAAATAGTCTAAGTTCACCTCCCGGTCCTTCCCTAAAAAATACTACTCGACCTACTCTTCTAGACGTTTTGTCAGGACACCCAGACATCGTGCTCGGGTATGATTCAACACACATAATAGTCATACAAGAATTGATTCATGTAAATTAGATAATCATGGTCTAGTTACTCATAAGCATTAGGGATTCATGAAATCCCCATCATAAGGAAACTACTCACTCATCTCGAGTGAGAATGAAAACATATTCAAATGATGTAAATAAAACAAGAGTAAAAGTTTAGAAACTCTCAGTGATTGATGTTCCACGGTCGAGTTCCAAGCTGCTGCTCCTCTCCTTGTTATGAAGTCTGATGGTCTTGTGTAATCCGAACGGTCCTCGAGCTCTCTCTAACTTCACCCACTTGGATACTCGACTAATCTCAATCACTTGATCGGATAGGGTTTCTCCCCTCCTCCCTTTGCTTGGTGTCTCTTGTGATGCTTTTATAGTGAAGAGTAATCAAAAGGGTCGAGTAGATAGAAAGTTCTAACTTATCCACTCGTATTAAATGGTCGAGTAAGTGGAAGGTCTAGCTTATCCACTTGTATTAAATGTAGAGAGTTCATACGAAGAGTCTTGGTCACGTGCTGAATTGCTCGAGCAGTGTGTTTACTCGATCGAGTAACATGAGTCCTTGGCTTATTTTACCTCGAATCAAGTACTTTAGTACACTCGGTCTAAGGATTGCAGAAATGCTATGTCTGATTTAGGCCGAATTCACGTTTTTTTCCTCATATTTCCATGTATGCTTCTTTGTAAGGTGGAAATCGTATTTTTGACCTGAAACATTAATCAAAGTATCAAAAGTAATATATTTTACGTTCTAATCATGGGAAATAAGCATGAAAGTAGGTGCTTAATATAGACATTTCTAACACTGATCAGTGGTTCCGAGGAAAACGCGTATTTTATGGGTGATTCGAGGCCATTAACCCTAATAGTTATTCCATTCCCAGAATCTGACATTTGAAGTATAAATGATGATTTGGTTGCTTAAAAAAAGGTAGAATATTAACCATACTACAAACAAAACAAAATATTATCATTTTTACTTTATCAAAAATATCGTGTCTTGCTGTTTTATAAAAACTGTATGTATATCTAGGGATTGTATCATGTAGATCCATCTATTTTGGTGGGCTCGTGAACTCCTCTTGCATTCGTTATTTACATTTTTTCAATGCATCAGATTGTGCCAACATATTAATAAGACATGTGAGTTGCACATGTTTTGCACGCAATCTGATGCATAGGAAAATGCAATCAATGGATGCAAGAGGGGGTTCATGAGTCTACCAAAACAGATGGAGCTACATACGTAACAGTCATATGAATTTTATATAGTTGTTCCCGCTAGAGACACAAAAACATACATCTGCTAAGATAATATGCAAATAATTCTAAAAAAATCCTTTATCTTCTATTAACCGCTAAGTTCTCAAGAAGATGACATGAGTATGAATAAATTACAAACTAGCTACACCGCTAGGCTTGACTAGAATGAAATCAAACAAGCATCACACAAGACATGTTAATATAGTTTACCGCTACGCTATTCTAAACTAACACAGAAACATGTTATTTGCACAATAAATTATAATAAAATTCACATAAAATAATCATGTATAATAATCATCAAACTGTTAACAAACAACTCCTCAAATTGGTGAGTTTAGTTACACATAATATCCATGAAAAAACAATGAAAATAAAAGAGTTTGAAGTAAGAATTTTTTCACAAATTTTTGATGATGAAGATGAGTCTTCTTTTATCCTCTTCCGCTATCACCACAGCCTTCGTTTGAGCTGATTTTGTCTTCAAAAATCCAGAATATCCAAGCTTGCAAGAGATTTCCAAAGTGGTGTAAAATAGAGTAGAAAATGAGTGTAATGTAGGGTGAACTTTGCTAGAATGATTGATGATCTTTTGTGGCTTGTTGTCCCCTCTTTTATACTGCATTTTCATTATAAATGCTCAAAAATCTCGTCACATTCCTATGAGCCTCGTGTTTATAGCTTCTCATTTCCAAATTTGCTAAATTTGAATTTGCCGCGAAGAGTGAAGAAAATATAATCGCGGAGGGTGAACCATTAATGTTAATGTAATATCCTCCGCGGTGGATAAATGTATAGCCTCCGCAATAAGACTCTCCACGGTGGGTGAAGGATTTAATTCCGCGGAGGGTTAAGAATTAATATTAATTCAAAACCCTCAGCGTCCTGTAATTCAATACCCTCCGCGGGAAGATTAATATCAGATCCTCGTCTTCTTTTGTTGACTTGGAATTGCGTCAAATTGTCAAAACGTTCTTGATACATCTATAACATAAATCATTCACAAAAAATAAAATATATAATATATGAAAATATGTAATCAAGTTATGGGAATTTGCGATTTTGTGGATCGGATAAATACGCTTCATCAAAATTCGTACCTCATGTTTATTTAAAAACTAACCTTAATATCAAAAACGGATAAATCGAAACAATGATCGAGACCAATATGCTCAGTTTGTGAGGTTTTAACTCGAATTGATACCACGTAGTTTTGGATGAGATAGTGTTGCGTAGTTTTGGATGAAAAAGATTGCAGATGAATTTCATTCACTGTTTTAATTAGTAAACTTGCATAAAATAAATTGTCATTTGACAGCGTGTCGCTGTGCACTGCAAATCTAAATTTATATCCTACTCAAAATTGGTATATCAATAAGCAGGATCGAACCCAAGGGAAAGTAATCTAGTGTCGGATTTAATCTACTAGCTAATCTACTCCTATCAGGAGGTTGGTTGGATGATTGTTTGTAAACTAAAAACTAAAGGTTTGACTATTAAATGAGAAATCACAGTTCAGGAAATCTCGTTGCAACTAGTCATCACAGACCAGACAAGTTTTAAACTAATGAATTATAGTTGTTCTAATCAGATAGTCCGCTAGGGTAGTTACCTAATTCTAGTTCTATCTTCTATTACCCGCTAGAGTCTCAAGAAGATGTAACAATAACCTAATCAACTACCACAATAGCTCCACCGCTAGGCTTTACTACTATGACAATTCAACTAGATATCATGCAATTGCTATAAACCTAAGTTTACCGCTAGGCTGAGTTAGGCAAATAACAATACATGCAATTATAAAAAAGAACAGAATTCAATAGATTAAAACTTGCTATTCAATGATCTCATACAATGTTGCAACTCAATTCCCCAAACTGTAGGGAAATTTAGCTACTCATGAAAACATTGTAACAAAACAAAATAGAAATTGAGTTCGAAGAGTTATCGTTTGAAGACTAAGGCTGAAGCTTGATTGCAATTCTCTACTCTACTCTGGAATTCGCCGTCCAAAGATGCTCTCTCCAATTAGGATCGAAACCCTAATCAAAAAGCTGCTGATTTCTGAATGGGCCGGGCCGAGCGCCGCGGACCCTTCTGAATTTATCCGCGGACCCTTAAGAATATCTGTAAAATTAAACGTCCGCGGATAAAATTAGTACGTCCGCGGCTGACGTCATGCTGACGTCATCCAGTCTGCATTCGCTTCTTCCTTCGTCTTCGTGCTCCGAATCCGTCTAGAATTGCTCGATAAGCGTGTAAAATCTCCATTGCACTCCAAATATGCCTGAAACGCAAAACACTACAACAAGGTAATATTTCGCAAATAAAGCATATAAGAACGGAAATAAGACAATGATGGATCGTATAAATACGCTCCATCAAACTCCCCCACACTTATCCTTGTTCGTCTCGAACAAGTAAAGATCTAGACAATAGATTCGAACCAATCAAAGCATACTGTAACTACATGGCGATCCAACTCATGATATTCTATCTAATCATCTCATCAACATCTGCATACAATCATCATCAATAATGCTCAATCTGCACTCAACAATATAGAATACTCAAGTCAAGATATATCAATGATAATGTAGAGATAGTCCTTTTCAGATTCCTAACTTCATTCTTCACAATCCTAATCACACTAACAGTTGAGTTTTTAATATGGCATCCGAAACATACTATTAGATAAATTCATTGGCAACAACAAACTTTTATTCATTTTTTTTTCTTTTTGCTGAATTTTCTGATTTTTTTTATGGCTTGCCTTATTTTGGCTTGTGCCATTGGTTAAAGCAAGTGCTCAAGTGGGAAGTGTCTTGGTTTTCTTCCTAACCCCCGGCACTAGTCAATAACCAATATAAAAAAAAACATTCGTTGCCAATAAACTATCCACATATAGATTTCACTTCTCATCTTGTCCTTTTTACGCGAGTCAAGATGAGGGTCGCTCATCTCTTTTCCCGGTTACTCAGACAAGAGATTAGATAATCTTTTCACAATTCGGAATGCCACAATATCAACTCAACATATAGCGCAATTATTCATGCAAATCTCAGAATGAATGTCAAATCCCTCTAGGACATTTTCTATCAACTCTACATCACCAGATATCTCAACTCAAAAGCATTCATATCATCAAGCACAAACATCACAAAACATCAGATTTCATGCATGCAGACATATCAGAAATTCATAGGATAGAACATCACTCATATAGATCGTCATTTCATCACAGCATACAATGATAATTCTCCTCTTCGACTCATACAATAAACAGACTCTAGACTCTAAACTGACTCGATTTCCCTCCCCCACACTTGAAATATGCCGTGTCCTCACGGCACAACATACAACAAGAATGAAGAAGGGGACACAGACACTAATAAAAACGATAAATGATGTGATAGGGAACAAGTGACTCCCCTACTGATCCTCAGGTGGAGGAAAAGGCTGCAAGTACTGAGGAGGAATGGCTGCTCCTGGAGTCCATCCCTGAGGTGGTGCACTGGCTGGAAACCCTGCATGCCAAGAATCTGAGAGCGAAATGAGTTAAACATAAAATAAATTTGCTCATAAGTAAACTGGCCATGTTGGGCCCCACGCTGCTGCTGTGGCTCCTCATTCGCTGCTCCGGATGGCTCAGCTATCACTACACCTCATGTCTGCTTCCTAGGCCTACCAACACGTCTTACGTCTAGGTGGACTGTCTGCTAGTCGAAGTCCCTCAGTGGCAAAATAAATCCATATGTAACTGTCAGCAGTGCGGGACCACCTAATATGCTTTCCTGGTAGGAATATATCCTCATCAGCCCATGAGTAAGAAAGCAGACGATGCTTTGGCGGGACTGGGTGGGGATGTAGTGTGCGAAGCATGAAAGTGATCATGCCTCCACAAGTAACAGGCCCGGATGATCTAACCTGACTCCAATGTGTCAATATATAATGACTCCAGTTCACCACTCTTCCTCTGCATAGCAAAGCGAGAACGGCTAAGTCATTCTTCGTAATCTTGTCACCTCCGTTCTTTCGGGCGTGGAGGGTTCTGGCCATCATAAAATGGAGAGCAAACAGTATCGGCCTACCAATAGATCGCGCCTTGGTCTTACTCGGATAAAAAGCCGTATCTAGACCAGAGACCTCCTCCCATACTCGCTCCATCTCGGCCATGTGCGTTGAGAGATACTAGCCACCAGACCTCCATCCAAACACGGCTCTCAACTCCTCACTAGAAACTCTATGCGTGACTCCTCTGTGGCTGTACTGAAAATCTGAAGGATCATAATGTCCTGAAAGACCTAGCGTGCCCAAAAATTCGGATGTATCCTCTACATCCGCCTCTGCGTACAACCCAAAAAATCTGGGCCACCGGCTTCGGCGAAGCATGGCCTAAGCTTCTTCATATATCCCCATCCTTTCCATAAATAGGTTCGAGATGAGTCACCTGTAAGAACGTGTCCGGGATGGTCACTGCTTGCGACGGCTCACCTCTCTCAACCTGGCTACGAGTCCTCCGTGCTCCACTCATTATCCGAGATTAAAAAAATCTGAAGTTCAGTGCTAACTGCGGACCCTATTCCAATTTAATCTGCGGACCCTTAAGAATATCTGTAAATTGAGAACCGTCCGCGCATAAAATTCAGGATCGTCTGCGGGTGATGTCATGCTGACGTCATCCAGTTTGCATCGCTTCTTCCTTCGTCTTCGTGCTCCGAATCCGTCTAAAATTGCTCGATAAGCGTGTAAAATCTCCATTGCACTCCAAATATGCCTGAAACGCAGAACACTACAACAAGGTAATATTTCGCAAATAAAGCATATAAGAATAACGGAAATAAGACAATGATGGATCATATAAATACGCTCCATCATCATTCAAGCTGAAGAAATAAACATTCCAACAAATGAGAGAAAATCTACTTGAGAAAGTTTGTCTGTAAAAAAATATGTATTTACCTTTCAAATCTACTTGTTGACATTTTCTTGCCTAGCCGACGTGTTCGAGTGGGATTTAGCAAACTCTGCTGCTTTTATTGGCGTCTTTCTCATTAGGAATGATCAATAACTTGTTTGTAGGTTTAGTTGTCATTGTTTAAAGTTCCTTCATTTTTTCGTATTGATCTCTCATGACCGGACTGTTGACTCTGTAGCTAATTTTGAGCATTGATTGTGCTGATGACTTTGACCATTGACTGTGCTACTGACTTTGACTAGTTGACTAACCCACGAAAAATTTCTAGTATTGTTTTGAATTTTCGAATTTAGAGAGGAAAACCACCTACTTTACAGCATTCATATCATGTTGGCTATGGACTTTTGAACTATCAGACAGAGATGAAAGGATGATTCGCCTTGGTACGTTTGATGGCTCGAGATGTATCATTTAGTTTGGCGACACCCGTGCTTGCTAGCGTCTATCATGGTTTGAACATGATAGGGACTGCAGACAACCCTTCCTCGTACCGCACAGTATTGCATGCCCACTACTTGTACGGATTGCTAGCGTATTAGTTTTCAAATCATCATGACATTGGTGGCATGCACACTCATTTGATGGTGAAATATCATGTCCCACAATGATGTGGAGGCACACAAACTCATTTATGAAGGTTGTATTTTCAAGGCTTCTAGTTCTCGTATTATCAAAGAACACCTCCAAGACAATCATTGACAACAACTCATTGGATGTTCCCACTATCAACTACATCATCTCACTTTGCACAGAATATCTACCACTATGCTCCAAGACGTCATTCTTTCTTGAGCTATACCACCCGACTCACTTTGCCCGTCAATTTGGCTTCTATTAAGATATCCCGAGAAAGCTTCCTCGTGATGTTGATGATGGTCACGTCAAATTTGAAGCAGCCGAAAAAGTATGTGGAGATCCCATCACTCCCAAAGCACATCAAATTCATCAACTTGTGAACTCTTTCCAATCTTGTGAGAGCTCGCATGCTGGCAAGAAGACTAACGTGTTAGAACGTACCGCTTCGAATTTCTCTTCACTTAAGTCTGAAGATGTTTTTGATGCAGGAGTGTCGATAGTGAGAAGAATTTTACTTGAGAAACAAATAGACACTCCTTATAATTAGATTGAGGATGCCTTGTTCCAGGCTTCACGTATTCTCGACACTCACATGTTTCATTGATGTTCTGGCACAACCTGATGCATTGAAAAATGCAATCAACGGATGCAAGTGGGTGTTCATGAGTCCACCAAAATAGATGAATCCACATAATACATTCCCTAGATAGTTATTGTGTTTTATACTTTTTTCTTGACTTCTAGTAAAAGACCAAAAATTAAGTATTTCTTGATTTCTGATTAATTCATATACTTGTTTTACTACTTGATACATAACACTACAGTGCCGTAGAAGCTTCATTTATGTTGGATGTTTTCAGAAAATAATAAAAGTATAATTATATGCGTAGTACTTTTATCGGATAATGAATGAACTATGAAAATTTCTAAAAATGCTTGTTTAATATTATAAATACTAATTAAAAGAGAATTATTTTAAGTCGTTCTTTCATCATCGTAATATTAAAAATTCTCTGCTATTTACTTTTTTCTTAATTGCAACCTTTTCCCTGACAACAAATGCCATGTATTTGAAAAAAATCATTTTCCAGTAATTTACTATAGAAATTTTCTATATATTCAATTTCTAATTGCCACTAAACTAGAAAAAAAGAGGATAACAATTTAACGCGTACAACGAAGCACGTTCAGGATGCGATGCACAAATGATTGTTGATGATAAGTTAAAAGAAAAACGTCAAGCAATCATTTGAATATTTCTATAATTCAGACGGTATCCTTTCAAAAAAATTGGATTGATCCTAATGCAAAAAGAGATTCTAAATTTTTGCTGATAGTATATCTTTTGACGCTACATACATCTCCAATTTAACAATGTTGGTAACTAATACATTGTTATACTAAGAAAATAAAATATTTCTCATGCTTTATGTCCCAGTGTTCCATAGTAGATGTTACTTGTATAGTGACAACTTCAGAATCGAACGTTTATAGTTTTAAAATCAATCATGCTTCACTCCAACGACTTGGTATTCGAATGGCAAATTATTTCTCATATACTATTGCAATAAATCAATACCATGAGAAGCAACACACACTCAAAGATTCCTTCAGCTGAATGAGACATAGCAAGCTTCCTTCCAGTTTACTCAAGTAACAGTAAACCAAAGTCAAACTCTAATTCATCTACAGAGAATGATGCATTTCAGCACTTGACAACCATCTGAAACGAAGCCGAATGGAGGATTATATCGAGTGGGCAGTGACTCCATTCCGGTCGGGTCACGAATCACTCAGAAGTTGGATAAACTCGGCGTTGACATATACGGGTTTCAGTTTCAAATCACTTCTGACAAGACAAATCCTGTCAGCAATATCTGGCCTTTTGGTAAACTTGCTCATCACCCCGTTAGTGATCCGGTTCGTAGACGATGACTTTCAGTTGAGCTGGCTTAAAAGGGCTGTGCTGGTTAGTCTGGTATCTATGCTTCTTGCTTTCATTTTCAGATACTTGAAAAAACTAAGGAGTCAGAATAGCAATACATCTTCAGGAATGGATACTTCTGGACAAAGTGGGAGCAGGATAAATTCTACAGGTCAAGATGTATCTAGTGATTATTCTGATTTTACTAGTTTCCGATTTCCTGTCCCGGAGAATCTGCAACCAAGTTCACAGAGGCTGCTGGTGGCTGAAGATATAGCTCAAGTGGAGAATATAGAGAATTCAGCACCAATAAATGTTTTTTCAGAACCTATAAGACAGGCATCATCTTTGTCAGAACATCCACCGCCGCCTTCGTACCAGCCGCAGTGGGTGACATCTGCACCATCTACGTCATCATCATTGCATCGGCGGGTTTTGCCATCTGCACCTCCATCCCCAATGAAAGGAAAAAGTAAGTTGAGAACCAGTCGAAGGACAAACAGATTAAAGGGTATGAACCCAAATGCAATACTTACTCATAACTTATCAAGTCCGAAGCAAACATACCAAATTCCTCAGAAGCAGGAAGCAGGACGCATAATCCCAAAGAAGAAAGCGAATAGACACAGAGTCAGGCAAGCGTCCGCTTCTTTGCCTCCGCAAGGTTTGTGGGCATGGGATTTCATGGAAGAATCCAACTTTGCAAAATTCAAGAATGACTATGCAAAGTTGAGGAACATCAGTAGCTCTTCGCTCAATGCCTTATCTACAGACATGGTAAGAAATGGTACTTCATGGAGGAGCAGAAGGAGAGACTACTCAAATGCAAATGAAAGAAAATATGCTCAAATGTCGACAGGGAAAGGCGAATCAAATGCAAATGAAAGAAAAAAAGCGCAAGTGTCGCAAGGGAAAGAAAATGATCAAAACTTACCTCAACCAGCGACAACAGCAGCAATAGCCCCATCATATATTCAGGCAGCCACTTCAGAGGTTAATGGTGGGGTGAGGAAAATAGGCGAGAAACGGAAAAAATGTGTAGGGTGCATGAAGACATTTCTATCATCATTTTGCTTACAACGGAAGAAAAGAGAACAACTTCAGAGGCAGTGGAATTCAAGAAGATACAGACGGATATCAGATGCACCCTTGATATGGTCTCCATCTTCCATTCATCATCCCACAACCACCAATATCAACACCCCTCCAATCAGCCGTTGCATTTGAAAAATAACAAAGAAAGATTTGGTGACAGAAGACCCATAGCTGCCTGCCTTTGTTATTCCACTATGGAAGTTCTGAATATTGGTCTCGAACTGGGTATTTCTTGACCTCAAGTTTAGGAATGTACACTAAATATACTCTCCCTTCTCTGTAAATATACAATCTGATGCAAAGCACATAGTCAAAGGTCAACATTTTTTCATAATCATACTACAAGCTGCATTTGTGAAGTCAATGAAACCAGAACCCTAGGGTTTAATGCAATTTGGTTCGGGGACCTGCTGCCCATTCTGTACTGGTACAAGCTTTTGATTTTATAGTAAATTAAAAATATATTGTATTTGAATTTTAAAATGTGTGGAAGTTTTAATTTTTTTCCAAAACAGGAATATAAACACATTTAATCAAATGCACAAATACAATTGGTGCATAAAATACTTTTTATGTCTCGATTAATCATCTTCTTTTTGATGAACTTTCTTTATCTTCAATCAAACCTAAATTTATCAATTTCAATGGCGAGTCCTCTAAATGTGAACTTTCGAGATTAATATCCCAATGCCTACAAGGTCTTTATTTATAACTTGATGTGAATCTGGATATAAGTCTAGTTGATAAGATGAAGATCAATTGGTCAGCTCAAACTGCATTGAGACGGTTTCTCTTAACATTATAGATATATGAGTAAGTTCTTCAGATTCTCTCGATCGATGAATTACTAGTTGGTTGATACAACTTTTTCTAACTATTTTTCCAAGCTCTGGAGATCCTACTTCATAAGTAGACTATCAAGATACGAAACTCATCATTGAACATCATTACGAGCGGCATTAGTTCTAATTCCAAAAATATTTTTAGGATTGAAACTAAGCCAACTGATTACGTAACATTTTTCTCTCAAATTTTTCTTCAAACTCTTGAAATACTATAGAAACAACTTCCTTGTCTAAATTTGGAAACTCCCATTGCAACAAATTTCAAATAGTTAGAATCATAGAAAAATGGATTAAGACCAAAACTCAAATAATGCATAGAAATATTCATCTTTTCCTACCTAGCCGCCATTTTTTCCATTCTCTCGACATCAACAACATACTTATTTTTCTTTATGATATCGCTTATTTCTCCGATTATATAATCAATCATTTCATAAACTGCACCCATCTTCGGTCCTTTGCCATTAGCAAACTAGATCATATAAAAAGACGGATCAAGATGAATGTTTTATATGATCGAGTTTATTAATGGCGAACCAAAGATGGGTGAAATTTATAAAATATGGATTGTACGATTGGAAAAATAAGCAATATCATGAAGAAACACAAACATGTAGTTGATGCGATAGAATGAAAAAAATTGGTGGCTAGAGGGGAAAAGATGAACATTCCTATCCATTGTTTGGGTTTTGCTCTTAATCCATGTTTCAATGATTCTAAGTATCAAAAACAAGTACCAGGAGTAGTTCCAAATTTGGAAAAGGATGTTGTCTTCGAAGTACCTCAAGCATTCAAAAAATTAGATTAGAAAATTTGAAAGAAAAATGTTACCTTATCAGTTGACTAATATCCAAACCAAAGAACGTATTTTTGGAACTAATATGCTTGTAACGATACATTTAATATCTTGGTGGTCCACTCATAAAACCAAAGCTCGAAAGCTCGCATAAATAGCTAAAAGCTTTGTCTTAACCAATTAGTAGTTCGTCGGCAGAGAGAATCTTAAGCACTTGCTCATATATCTATAATGTTAAGAGTAACTATCTAAATGCAGTTTGAGCTGACAAATTAGTCTTCACTCATTCGAGCATTATACTTATATTCAAATTCAAGTAAAGTTATAAAGAAGAACCTTGTAGGAAGTGGGATATCGGTCCCGAAAGTTCACATTCAGATGACTCAACATTGAGATTAGTAGTTTAAGTTTGATTAAAGATAAAGAATTTGCATTGAAAAGAAGAAGATTAATCGAGGCAAAAGTGTTTTATGCACCAATTTATACTTCCACATTTTAATTACTTTTTTATATTATTGTATTGGAAAATTTTGAAAATATTTTGAAAGATTATATATATTTTATTGATAACTGATGTAGTTTTGATTTGAATTTTGAATTAAATCAAAACGACGCAGTTCTGATGTTCAATAACTCAAAACATCATCACTTAAATTTTGACTGTAATGTGTTGTTGTGTGCACGGGATCTACCAAAATCTGCCGATAATCGTGCATAGTGAGATTAAAAAGATAAATAATCCATAAGTTTCTAATTCAATATACTAAAGTTTCGTTCGCATTTAAACTTTTCCACTTCAAATTGAAAATGAAAAATAAAAAAAAGACGGTGTTCTCGATCAAATCGACATATAAGGTGCTTGGGTGGAAAGGTAGGAATCTATTGCAATGGAGTCAGAGGAGACATGCATCTAAAATTAAAGGTATGTGGAACTTCATTTGAAGGCGCAATGCAAAGTTAAAGATAAATATATGAAAACAATATTATGATTATATACCTGTTATGTGCAACTTAACCAGGAAATGCAGGGTTCAAAGGTTGAAGTGTAGAGTTTGTGGGTTTGGAAATGAAACTTCAATACAGGTGGGCATTATGGAAAGTTAAAGACTAAGTATCAAGTTCTTGAATACTAATCTTCTTTTTTTAAAGAAAATTTATTACTACTTCATCGCTCAAGGAATGAAAAGGCTTGAACCACCGACCTCTGAGACCAGAAACCGAGTGGCTGTCCGCTACTCCTTGTGCAATCTCGATTCAAACAGAATGAATTTTATCTTGTGTATGCAATTACAGTGCAGAGGAGTTGATATTAATGTCTTAAGGAGCTAGGTATATATTCTTTAATACAAATAGAATGGCGAAAGAGGAAGCATATCTCTACCCCGCTGATGCGTGTGTTTACGTTAGGAAATTGGTTACTCAAATCACGAAAGCTGGACTCAAATTTTCAATCTCTTCACGAAACCTGAAACCACCGAAAGGTTGCTTTTTGAAATTCAATTTTGATGGGGCATGGAGTGATTAAGGTGACTTTGTGGGTTTTGTTGGATTTGTCGAGACTGTACAGGGGTAGTACTTAACATTATTACAAGGTGGTATGCCAAAGCAAAATCATCATGCTTGGATGTGGAGTTATGGCCTTATTCGATGCAATGAAATTTTCTGTAAGTAGGGGTTGTAAATCTTGCACTTTTGAGACAAATTATTTAGATGCATTTCAGGTATTTATGCAGGGAGGATTTTTAATTCTTAAATGTGAATGCACAAACGAAGTTAAAATATGCAAATAGCTAAATCAAAAGTGCAAATAAAGAAGAAAAAAGTTAATACATGTGTGCACTGAGAGTTACGAGGGAACTATACTCCACTAGAACCATAGCAAGTCTAGACTCTAGCCCACCGACCACCTCCTCCTCACTGTATTCCTCTTCTACATATTCATAACTCGCAAACTCCATAGATACTGTTTATATAAGGACACTGAATCGGATTTCTTCTGATCCTAATTTTTTAAAAATGTATTACTAAATCGCTCAAGGAACGGACAGACTCCAGACTCAAGGGGAATATGCACTTGGGAGGGCTTGAACTCCCAACCTTTGACACTAGAATCTCAAAGACCGAATGGCTGACCGTTAGGCCGCTACTCCGATCCTAATTTATAGCTTTGCACTCATTATTTTTAAAAAATCCGATTAATTAGGATTTTTTTATTAGAAGTCACGATTAATTAGGATTTTAACAGCTAGCTAATGGTTTCAATGATTATTAGGGAATGTGAAACATTCAATTATTTTATTAAAAATAAGAAAAGTTGGCAGAACCATTTACTTTTCATCATCTCATTTTTCATTAATTCATTCCCAGAGGCTTTAATACCATTGTAAAGATGTAAAACTTATGAAAGAGTGTTGTTTCTTTCTCTGTTATTGGGGACATTTAAATAGGAATTTACATATTAAAACAGATTCCTATATTGATGCTAATCTATCATACATTATGGGGATTCAGATCACATGCAGCAAAAGTTATTTGCTGCGAGACAAAACTACATAGTTTTGTTAAAGAGTTCATTCAATATTACCTAGGGTTTTAGTAAATATCATCAAAACTACGTCGTTTTGGTACTCGCAGCAAATTGTTGTGCGGCACCGGATTCGGGTCCACATTATGGGATATCAATAACATAAAATTCCTAAATTAGTTACTGTTTAATATATTCATTAACACATTTATCAGTCGTTTCTTTTGATTTTATAAAGGGGTATTTTTGAATTGATAAATGTGGCTTCAATAATCGTTAATAAGGGTATTTGTATTTTTTTTGATACATTGGTATTTGTATTTTAAATACTGTAGAAATGTAGTGATATGCGTCCCAGTCATTCGTGTTTGAATCAACTAGTTGTTGACGCAATTTTTAAAAATGGAGTCATATGATTTTGAGTACATTAAGGTGTGTTCACTTCGCCGGAATGGAATGTATTTCGTGGAATGGAATGATGAATTTGGACATAGTTTCATTTTAGATTCATCTTTTCATTCCATTCCAAATGATTCCATTCCGACGAAGTGAACACACCATAAGTGTAAAATGATACTCTGGTTATTTTTCATTGCACTTAGGCGCACCACCCCAATAAATATGAAACAAGTCATGAAACGAAAACGGAAGCGGCACTAACGAAAGTGACAAAAACTCATCCGTCATGTTGTTGCGAAATGCCGAATGTTGGATCAAAGGAGTATCCTTTTTATTAAAATGAAATTGACCCATTAGATTTAGAGGCCCAAAGTAAATGGGAATCCTGTAGAGCTCAACCAGCTACTACCTCCGAGAAAATTTCCAGCAGTGAACCTTTGAGCCTCACTTGCGCTAGTGATCACTCGGTAGCCCTTCCACGACACCCGACCACCAGTTACCGCACCCGCTCCCGTGTTCCTATACTCTCCATAATACAATGTGTTCAATGCAAAGGTCCCGCTCCACTCAAACCATCCAGCCGGGTTAATTACGTCACTTATAACTGTTTGCATTATAACAGTTCGAGAGTATTCCTTCCACGGTCGTCCCAAATAAGTAGGGAAGCTTTTCTGCACCGGCTTTAGATCAGAAGTAGCGCCAATGCGCGACTTCTGAATCACAATACCCGTGTTCTGATTAGGGTCAGTTCTGCCTTGAGCCGTAACCATGTTCTTTTGTCCTGGATTAGGCTTCCTCGCGTGAATGTCGCAGTTTTGAAGCACAGCAGCTGCATTTCCAAAAATGAAATCAACTGTCCCAGCAATGAAACAATCATAGTAGAATTGTCTGTTGGAGTGGACATAGAGCGTGTCTTGATAAGCTATCATGTCACAACGGTAGAATGCGGACAAGTCCGACCCTACTCGAAGCGCTACAGCCTGGTGCTTGGATGGTCCTGCTGCATTCTGGAACGTTATGTCTCTAGCCAAAAAGTTCTCGCCGACAGCAGCTACACCGTAAAAACATAAGAAATCAGACCAGATCATGTGCCAATAAAGTATCTAGCATGTACCATAAGTTTGTCACATTGTTTTAGTACTCACTAGAAATCGAACATTGTTACGCTAGTTTGAGTTTTATAATTAAAAGTTAGGGAGGATATACCGACGGTGGCGGAGTTGAAGGTGGTGCTACCGTCAACCACGTTGCGTCTTGCGGTGATAATAGTTGTGGTACGGCCGTCTCCTAAAAACATTATGTTCGTCTTCGACTTGGGAATGTCCACATTTTCCCTATAAACTCCGGCTTTGATCCTTATAACATACCTAGTTGTGCTCTTAGTCGGAGCGGCAGCCACGGCCGCAGACACTGTTCTATAATTGCCGCTCCCATCAGCTGCCACCACCACATTCGGTGTCACACTTTTAGACTGCATTAGTCTTCTGTCCGCAACTGACATCCACCCCGGCCACTCCATCAACTTCCGTCCACCGTGCACAGCAGCGTCCGGGTATGTTGTTGGCGTTATGCCGGCAGCAGCAATGTCAGTGTCAGTAAGGTTAGTAATCATAGCAAGTACATTGCTACACAATTTCTCAATATTCTTCTCCCCTTTTTCCAACACCTTCCTGACCTTCTTATCAGCATCTTCATGCGAAAACCCGTCAAGGCAAGTCTCTTGGTTTGTGATGGCAGAGCTTAAGAGCGTTTTGAGATCCTCAGCATGTTTGGATATTGATTTTTTATTAGGGTATTGCTTGAGGTCTTCATAGGCTTCGTGAAGCTCATCAAGTGTCTCATCAATCATCTCTAAACAATCGTGCAATGCTGTTTTCTCCCTAGGCGTCAATCCCTTCCTCCCTGTCAGCTTCTTCACTTTATAGTAGCTTTTACGGACAGCCGCAACGGTGATATTCAAAGAAGCCTCGATCACTTCCTTTTGAGAAGTTACATTGACAGCTGCAACTGACTCAAAACATAGATTGGGGAAGAGGGTGCTGCTGCATGCGGCTTTGATGATAGTGTGGGATGCTGCCACTTGCGGCGAGACGCGGTCATACGGTGGTCGAAACAATGCTACAATGGAGATAAGCAGAGCGGAGATGAGAAGGGTTGCTGAGAGGATGGAAATGAAGATTTTCTTTGATGTCATTTTGGTACAGTACTAGTGACTAGTGAGTGGTGAAGAAACGATGTGGGTGTGTGTCTAAGGGTTGGTTGATGGGGTACTTATCCTACAAACATTTTTTTAGTATTTTCGTCTTCATTTAATTAATGCACAAACAAAAAACAATTGGACAGTCTACAAATTAGAGGCGGCCGACACTAAATGAATAATATCAATAAACAAATTTAAGTCTTTGATAAAATTATTTGTACAATATTTACTTACTCTATGTTTGACCTTTTTGTACAAGTTCACGGGAAAGAAGAACGGAGGGAGGGTACTCAATCATTAATTTTTACAATTTAACGAGTTGATATTGATAACCGTCATCACCAACCGTCCGTGTTTTTTGAAAATTAACCGGTCAATTAATTAAAAACTAACTTTATCTCAACCGTCAAATTAATTAAATTAATGCCCAAGATTACGTCCTTATGTCTTATAAAGTTTACATGTCTATCTAGATTCCAACTCTATAATAATATTATATATAATTACAATATTTTAAATTTATAATTTTATTATCTATTATTCCTAATTTTATTCTTAAAAAACCCTGGTATTTTTAACTTCTTTCTAAAAGAACTCGTAAAATTCTCCTTTTATGAATGATACGATTGGACAGGGCCACGCGCATTTTATTGGCACCAGCTTTCCTCCAGTATCCATATTCTACCAGCTTTAATCACTTTATTTTCACCGTCTTTGACTCTCTTTTACATACACTAAAATTACTAAAAGAATAAGACACGTATAATAATTCCAAACATTTAAACGATGTTATTTTATTGATAGTATACGACAAATTAAACGTTATGTTCATCACACCAATAAGCGAAAGAAAATATTAATAGAAAATACATATTATATTGAAAATGTTAAGTTCTAGGAGAATATTAAATATTTGTGAGAAGAAAAAATAAAATTTCAATCGTTGATTTGATTGATCTGACAGTAGAAATTAATGTTGAGTTTTAATTAAACTGAGCAGTTGAGTTTGTAAAATATATGAGGTTAGATTTGATAGTTATTTTTAATATAAATATCGTTTATTGGATTGCTGAATATCACCTATTGGTATGATATCCTACAGTCCTACGAAAGCACAAATGTCATTCTTGAACCATTTCCTTATGTTTAAATTGCACTAAACTATAATCATATATACCCAAATCCTATAAAAGACTCTTTGATTTTTCAAATAAAGCGAACGCAACTTGATGAATTTTAGTTACGTAAAAGACGATAGTGTATGGCTATACATGTTTTTGTTTTATAGCAATTCTTACAAAATATAGCAACTTGACTCGTGCATGTGCATTTGATCATTCAAATGGAGGATATATGATGCTTTTAACAAAATAGTAACAAGGTTTAAATCTGGGAAAATGCTCCTGTCTTTCAATGATAAATTCGGTTTGAACTATCAAAAATGAAGGGAGAATATCATCTATCGGAAAAAATTTACTTTTTTATTTTAATTTGATAGGTGAATTATTATTTAATTTTTTGTTTGATGAGATGGTTGAACAGTAATTCAATAATGGATTAAATTTTGCAAGTATGAAAGGTTATAGTGAAACTCATCATGAGACGCTGTTAGTGGCGTCGACCACTCGGTCAGAGAGATGCCGCGTTATGGAGGACCACTGAGGTACCTGAAAACATGTTACGTAACATAGAACAGGGACTGAAATATAATTAGAGAAATATAAAGATTATTATATATGTATTGAGATGAACATCATTTGGAAAATTAATCAATGAGTTATCCTAGAACTTCTCATCCCTTTCCTGCTCATCTCTTCTCTAAACCCTAATCTCATATTCCTCAGTTTCTCATCTCTACTTCTTCTCCTATCTCATCCCTTTCATCTATTCAGTTTACCCGATACGATCTTTCCGGTTCGTATCAAAACACGTGGTATATGTTTGTGTCTATATATTGAAAACAAACAACGCCAGTTAGCTGCTTGATTATCCGACGTATGTGCTTAATGATGAGTTATTTATACACAGCTAGCTCAACATTTGACAAAATAGAGACCCGATGTTCTAACCAAATAGATGATGCATTAAATACGAATGAGTCATGCATTAACCTCCAAAAATAGATATTATTAAGTTGGTTGTTTTTTTCATATTTATATAATTTGGAGATATTAGAAGACGACAATATTAGCTGGTTTGGTTAGGATCCAAATATACACATCTGCCCGGCGGCTGCTCAACGTCGGTTTTCCATGTGAGCTGTAAACCACCTTTTAGTGGCAATTCTGCAAGGTTGTAAACCATGAGAGTTATTTGTGAACAACTTCAGAGTTAATTTGTTCACGTGAAAATGTTCGTGAACATCTTGCATATATACGTCCGTTGAGTCGAACTCATTTGCGATCCAGTAATGGGTTTGCGAGCCTGAGACCCAGGTATAGACGTTTTAATTTGAATGTCATGCGATTAAATTAAATTATGAATAATTAATGATAAATATGAAAACCTTTCAAATTTCATCCGTCATCCTTAAACTATTCGGCACATCTCGAGAACACAATTTTCAAACTCGGCGGCCGATTTTCAGGCCTGGCCCGTTTAGAAATCAGAGTTGACCGAAGCCCATAGTGTTCGGGTCGGGTAGCGTCAGGTCGTAGATAGAGAAATCAAGCAACTAAAGTCTGACAGGGCAGAGGAAGAAATTGTATACTCAGAATCTGTCGGGCGATCGGTTCATCTCATCTCAGGGTTTTTTTCAGTTTCATTTTTTTCTATTTTTTTTATTATCTCACCGTTGATTGATTGATGAAACCCTAGATCTGAAATGGTATTCGGCTTTCAATTTTAATTTGTATATGTTCGATTATCTGTGCAGTTAGGAATTAGGGTTTTCAGGATATGATTATTGATTTCACTTTCATGCTTCTGATTTTTAAGTGTCCATAATCATGAAATTCAACAGGATGATGTAATCATGAAATTAGGGTTTGTGGACTGATGTGAATTGGGTGTGCTTAGTTGATTGCAGTTGTGCCTGATTTAGATAGTCAAGCCGCAAGTTTCATTCTGTACTCATTACACTCTGCCGATGCAACTGTGTATGAATATCATTAATTATTTTATGTTATGTTTTAACTTATTTATAGCTTCCCTTCTGTGTTGGTTGTGTATATCTGGATTTACTTCATGGTCATTTTCAGTATAATTATAAATTAATTGGTTGGATGTGTTTGAATTTAGTCTGCGCTTTCATTGTAGATGAAGTGGAGCTATTTGCTCAATGGAACTGTGTTTTAACATGAAGAGTCTTTTTGTCTGTGACCCAACTGCAGATTTAAGTTTCAATGGCAGAGAAATTATGTGCCAAACGCTTGCAAAAGGAATTTAGAGCACTCTGTAAGGTGTGTTTGAGCTACTTATGTACTACTGGAGGCCATCATTGAATTGTGTGTATGTTGCTTGTAGGAGCTGGAACCCTTTAAGCAAAAACTTCTCTTTTTAAAGCCAGTATTAGTACCTTGAATATTTTGCTAGTGTGTGAAAGTACCCAACATTGTTAGTTTGTAGTTCTCCGTCTCCCATAAGATGCCATTGAAAAATATTTGGGTTGAATCCTTCTATTTGAAGTCAATAAGTCTCAGAATTTTGGACTTTCTTGTCTGCTCTCTCGGGAATTCCAATGGATGTATTTTAACAAATATTATCTATAGCAATATTTGTGATTCAGACATTCCCTGATGAGGTTTGGTAAATTTTTCTTTTAGGAGCCTGTTCCTAATATTGTGGCCCGCCCATCTCCCAGCGACATTCTTGAGTGGCGTAAGTAAGCTATCCATCTGTTTATAATTGCTTTTTCTTCTAGCTGTTTAATTAGTTTAACTGACATGCCTCTTTCCAGGACTTATTTTGTGACTAAACTCTTAACCTTTTTGATTGTAGATTATGTGTTGGAGGGTAGTGAAGGAACACCATTTGCTGGTATCAACTACTTAAAATATATTCTTTTTCATATTCCCCGCGCATATTCGTGGAGTGTAGTCGACCCAGATTGTATTTATCCTGGGTTTATGATTTTCTCCTGGCTTCTAATGTTTTAATGCTGTATTTTGACTTCAGGTGGATATTACTACGGAAAAATCAAATTTCCACCTGAGTATCCATACAAACCTCCAGGAATCAGGTAGTGCTTGATCACATAATCAATATTCAATACTAAATACGGTAAATGAAGATCTGACTGTTGCATGTTCGTGTTGGTTACTTTTCCTATAGCATGACGACTCCAAATGGCCGTTTCATTACACAAAGGAAAATTTGCTTATCTATGAGCGATTGTAAGTTTCTTTTTACGTTGATATAGATAATTTAGAGAGAATATATTAATGTGTTCCTCTATATGTTGGAGAAGTAATTTTAACTACATTGTATCAACTACAGTTCATCCAGAAAGTTGGAACCCAATGTGGTCTGTGTCAAGGTAAACTTTAGATTGTACCATAATTTTAACTATCATATATCAGTAAGGCGAGCAAACCAAACTGTTCACTTACCTCTTCTCTCTTCTTGCTAATGTTGATTCTTCTTCATCCAGCATACTCACCGGGCTGCTTTCATTCATGGTAAGTGCATTATATGATGCTTATTTTTAAATGTCTATTGATTTTTAACATTATGGTTAAGACGGCCCAATTGAGTGGTATTGTGGCATTTCCTTAAAAGAAGTTGAAAGATTGTAATATTCACACTTGTCTTCTTATGTGAGCGAACACCTTCAGATGCTAACAAGAATCCAATAAATTGTGGCGTACATTATAGTAGTGCAAGATAATATTGTGCCCTTTCTACTGTGTTTGCCTTCATGCTTATGTAGCCATTATGCTAGGTAGGCCATTTTATTCATGTACCATCCTTTTATGGACTGTAATTATGAGCTCAAACTTGGGATTTCTTTATGCAAATTGCTACAACTATACTCTAGACTAATTTTTCCTTTTCTTGATGCAGATGGATACTAGTCCAACCACAGGAAGTGTCACTACTACTGATGCAGAGAAAAGAACTCTTGCTAAGGCATCTCTTGCTTTCAACTGTAAAAAGTAAGTAATGTCACACTAAGTTTGCTTATTATAATCATGTCTTTTTTTTATTTGTGTAAGTCAAGTGACTAGTGAATTGATGCATTATATTCATGTTGAACAGTTCAACCTTCAGGAAAATCTTTCCAGAATATGTAGAGAAGTATAATCAGCAGCAGCTACTTGAGCATCCTCCGCAAGAGCAACCATCACCTGCTCCTCGAGCGGATGAATCCCAACCCCTTGTGAATAGAAAATCAAAGCAAGAACATGTAGAGGAAGCTGAACCTCAGAAAGCTGAGAAGAAAAATAAGAAGCAATCCTTCCCAACCTGGATGCTACTGTTGATATTTTCCATCTTCGGATTCGTTATGGCTTTACCCCTGCTTCAACTCTAATGGGCCAATATTGCCATAGTGGCATACACATTAACTAAAGGAAATGTTTCAAAAATTGCTCCAGTAACGTCAATGGCAGTCATTATATGTACTTCAAGATTTGTGGCGGAAGTTGTATAGAAGTATGGTTTTGATTGTAAAGACAAAATCCCATTAGCCTTATCAGGCATATCAGGGACCTTGTGCAATATTCTGTATTCAACGTATATTTTCTCTCTTGCAGTTTACGTCCTTTTAAGTGGTCATTTACTCCGTTGTCACACAATGTACAACTCCTTTACTCTCTCAAATGATTCGGCAATACTATCCCAATTGACGGGACTCGTTTCTCTCTCTATTCTCTCCCGAGGATCCCTCTCTCCACCGACCTTCTCCTTTCGTCGCTGTCAGGATGCTATAGGTGTGGTGGCTGTTGTGATGTGGTCCTGGTGTGGTGGGCTTTAGGGAGTTCGTTGTCGGGTGGCCGTCTATTTTCCCCCGGAGACGTCGACGGCTGGTTCGCACACTGGATTTTTCACCGCCGTCGCTCTCGTCATCCGTGGTGGTTGTGTTGGCTGCGAGAGCCTTCTTCGTTACTCTTCTGTGGTTGGTTTCTTTCGGCTTTGTTTCGTTTCTACCTTGGTTAGTTTTGGTTTGTTTTTGTGGTGGTTTGTTTTGCTATTCAGTCCGGTTGGGTGACGATTTTTTGGGTCGGCGTTGGCTGTTTTCACTTCGCTGGATGATTTTATTTGGCTGTTGGTGGTGTAGTTTTGGCAGCGGGGATTGGCCTGCTGATGGTTGTCTTTTTGACATCGTCGGTGCTCTTCTGGGTTGTAGATGGTGCTTCCTGGAGTCTGTGTTGACGGTGATGCTGCTGCCTCGCTCGGTGGTCGGCTGCTGTTTCCGGTGTGTTTGCGGTGTTTGTTGTGGTGGATGCTTTTGTTGTTGTGCTGTCGCCGCTGTTTGCTGACGGAGGTTTGGCCGCACGAGCGGCGGCTGTTTTTTGGGTCGGTTCGTGTCGTCATCTGTTGACACGTTGCACAGATGTTGTCGGTTTTGATGACACGTTGCTTGGCTGTTGTTTTCCACATGTCTCATCTAATCGTCTGATGCACAGCTGCTTGTCGGTTTGGTTTCACATACGGCTTGAATCTGTATTGGGCCAGGCCCAATCTTGGTTATTTTATCCAGATGTGTGCTGATGACGTGGCAGTATCCGGATGGTTTGCTTGAATCATCTACAATGAGACCATGTTTGGTTTCCGTCCGAGAATATCTTTTTAGATGTCATCATTTTACTATCACAGCGTTCTCGGAAGCTGATCACTATGGTTGTACTTTTATTTCCAGTTTATTTGTTCGCCTATTCTTTGGTACTGAGGCGAAGTACCTCGTTCACACTGCCCTTAGTTTCATTTTATTTTGTGTTCGAGGTCTCCATTCGCTGGTCGATTGGAATTAAGTCCTCTTTTATGTACCTTCCGAGTCTTTGGACTCTTTTAATCAAAAAAAATGATTCGGCAATACTAATGCGTCTGATTCACTACGTATGAAGAACCATGGTGTTGTCTGGAACCTCAGAAATAGAAGCCGGTATGAACATATCGGAAATTTATCAAAAGTCTTGCATATGCAATATTTCGCGTTGAGTAGGCTTACATGTGACCAACGTAATGAACCATTAGTCAACACCATAAACATCTAAACGATCCACATGGTTGTGTTATAGGTCCACATATATCACTTAAAATTCTTTCAAAGAACATGAGAGATTACGTGTTTACTTTTGTTACAGTTTATCTTTTTATGAGTTTGTCTAGTGAACAAGTCATGCATGTGAATTGTCAATGCTTCTCTTGTTCATTGTTCAACCTAGGAGATCGACCAAGTCTATTATGCCATGGTAAAAAAAATTCATTATCCACGTGAGCCTTCGTTTTTTCTTAAACTTACTTTTGACAAGTTCTATAAGACACAATAAGTAGGTTTTCAGTATCACTTTTGCACTTAGTTTCAATATAAAGATATTAAAATAAAGCAAATTTCTTTGTGATGATGCACTTGAATATAATCCATCTTCAATTTTATCCTTGTTCCTCTATGTAACAAAATACAAACTATTCTGGAACCATCTATAATACTACTCGTTCCGGAGATAGTACTAATATTGGTTTGTGTCATTTCTAAATTTAACAAACCAGATTTTTAATAGTATGAGTTGTAGCACTATCCACGAGGAATAACTCTCCAACATTGCTATTTCCACTTGTTTGATTCATTCTAAAAAATAAAATAACTTGATTTATAATTTTGATAGTTCTTTTATTGATAACAACCTAAAGTTTTATTTTTATAATATTTAAAAGAGATCATCATCGATGGAGAGGTCACAAAAAATAATGTTATAATTAGGTAAGTCCTTGGAGAAAATCATCCGCCTCAAGGGAGTGATGTTAGAAGTGCTAGCTTCACCAAGATTAGTTTTCACACGCTTTTCTTTCTTCTTCAAAGACTCTAGATATAATTTTCTAAAGTGTGGTGGCGTCGACAATTACGTGACCAATGTCCAACATCTCCACAGTTATAACATGAGCTTTAAAGAGTGTTCCTTCTAGAATAATCCTTCTTTGGTTATTTCCAACATTCTTCTGGATGTTGGATTCACTCCATTAGGGTTACGATTTAGTCCATCACGATCACGTCATTATCCTTCAAAACGTTCTCTTCGGAAGGAGGTGGCATTTGCTTTTGCCGAATTGTTTGATTGTTTAGAAATCGGTAATGAATCAGTATGTCGAGTTAAATGATTGTTGAGAAGTAGTTATTTATTCTCTTCGGCTAAAATCAAACAAGATAATAAATTTGAGTAAGTCTTAAAGCCTTTTCTCTATACTATTGTTGAAGTATAAGATTATCAGTATAAAATATGGAAAAAGTTTTCTCTAACGTATCCTTATCCCTAATAGGTTCTTCACAAAGTTTTAAAATAGAAGTAATACATGATAATTGCAAATTATAATCCGAAATTTTCTCAAAATCTCACAGCCTAAAATTTATCAATTTGTACCTTGCAACGAGGTAAGACGACGGTCCTTATACGACCAAAAATCCTTTAAACTCTTTCAGAGTTTAGAAGGATCGCTCAACGTCAAATACTATGTTTTTAGGCTCTCATCGAGATGACAACTAAGTAAATTCATCGCCTTAGCGCAATCCTGCTAGGATGCGGTAAAATTTTCTACAATGGTTTCCTTCCAACGTGTTGCCTGATAAATGGAGATTAGCATCAACAACTCATGTAAGATAATTTATTCCGGGAATATCTAGGGCGACGAACTCAAGTTTTGCAAGGTTTGACATCTATAGAAAATAAATAAAAATAGGAGACTTTATAATAAAATTATACAATAAAATAATAAATCTAGGTTAAAATAAAATGGTTTATTAGCGATTATAATCATCTACTTTAGGAGAGGATACGATCATAAATATTCATCACTTTCAACTGGAAAATGATCATTATATTATTCTATTGTTGTTGTAATTATTCCACTTCAGGGGAATGAGTAATAAGTATGCGTACAAAGAGTGGCGGCCTAACAGTCAGCCATTCGATCTATGGACTCAAAAGTCAGTGGTTCAAGCTCTCCTGAGTGCATCTCCGCCATGAGTCTGGAGCTTGTCCAGTCCATGAGCAATGTAGGAATAATTTGTAAAATAATAAGTATGTATATGACTCCGCTTCAGGAAAATCATGATGTGTACACATAGCCACTTCGGGTGCTACATGTTGTTGATTCCTCTTCAGGGAAAACATAATGTACACATAGCCACTTTAGGTGCCACATGTATTTAATTCTACTTTGCAAGAAATAATAAAAAATATGACATTTTCCACTTCAAGGGAATCTAGTAAATATGTGATTTCACTTCAGAAGAATCGATCTAGAATAAAATAGCATTGTACATGCATATGAATGAATAAAATATTTTTTGTTTATAACAGGCTTTTGAGAGTTTTCTTTTGAATAGAATCCAACTATGTCATAATCGTATTGAATCAATACTGAAAAGGGAAGGAAGGAAGATCAATACCTTAAGAGCTTCGTGCTGATAACGTGTTGTAAGAATAAGAGTTGTGTATTATTTCTCAATGTTTATTACAAATGGAGAGACATCTATTTATATGAATGATGTATGTGGAGTTCACAAGGAGTAAATAAGACAATATAGTAGCTTAATGTAGGGAAGTAGAAGGTCATCAAAATTAAATGAGATTATAATATATAGAACCTTTTTTGCTTGGTAAAGGATATGGTGAAAAATGACATATTCTATGAACATTAAAAAGTAATATCAGCCATTCGTTGATTTCAATCCGACCAATTATTAACTAATGTTTTAAATATATATTTTACTCATTGGAGGGTAATATGTCATCTGAGTTGTTTAATATTAGCAATTATAATCCGAAATACTTCATTCTAGATTTTATAGTAACTCTATATTAACGATTTTGAATTTTTCACGGTTTTGAAAATTAAACAGAAATGTGGTTCATATGTCGAGCTACGTGGTTCATGAACCATATATTATGAAAAGATGAACATTGGATCAGTTAACGTCTGCTATTTTATCCGTTTGCAAATTTGTTCAAGAAATCATGGTTCATGAAACATGAATTTCAAATATATGAACCATGTAAAAGAACGTGCTTTAACAAATACATGATTCATACCTCATACATAGTTCAAAAATATGAACCATGTTTATGTTTAATTTTCAAAACCGTAAAAAGATGAAACTCGTAAAAAAAGTCAAACCCACAATACTCAATCACTACAATACTACATTTTTGTATCGAACATGTCCTTATTTTGATTTTTTTTTCTATTGAAAGAGTTTGTTAACTACAAATTGACCCTAAATTTCAATCATTGAATATTTTGAATTCATGAATTTAAATTATAATTTATAACTTAAATTTCCTTTCGCCTGATCCCCTCACTTTTTGCTTTATGTTAACTTCATGTTTCTCTTATCAGGAAAAAACTCTTCATGTTATTCATTCTTAAAAAAAAAAAAAAAAGAAAAAGCACTTTACATAAGTAATTAAATAAAGAAAAAGTAATATCCAATGTACCGATTCTCCGTATACATTGAGGAATAAAATGATCATAGTGGCATATTCAGCAAAACGTAAATAAGTACTTTTTTCGATTCCAAAATTATCATTTCCATCATTTATTTTTATTCTTGGTTAGAGAATATTATCGTCATGCCGAACATCGGTCGGTGCATATAACAACACTCTGAGTAATGCTCTTTTGAGACTCGTATTAAGGGGTGAGACCCTGAGACTCCCATCATGGCCGTTGGTTGAGTTTGCCTTTGGGTCTGGATTGTGCCACGTGGAGGAGAGAGAAATTCGAAATCGGAGGTGAGAGAAATTGCTGCTTTTGTTCTCTCACTTCCACGTGGCACAATCCGAATTTCAAAAACAAATTCAATCAACGGTCATGATGGGTCTCAAGGTTTCACCTAACAATAAAGGTCTCAAAAAGATCATTACTCACAACACTCTTGTATAAAATAAAAACAGTTGATATAAAAAAATTGTGAACATGGACCAAAAAGTAGAGCGGCCCACGTAATGAATCGAGTCCAGCCAGTCGCCAGACATGCGATGATGAAAGTGATGACGTCATCTCCGTGCCTCTGAGATCCCTCTCTCCGTTGAAGAAACGATGTTGTGATTGACATTTTTGTTGAAAATGGAATCGAGCGAGCGAGACGACGACGGAGTGTCGCGAGAGTTGTCCGCCAATGGACACTCCATCGACGCTTCCCAAGTCGAATCCAACCTCGACCAAGGAAACATCAAAGAAGCCGAGTCTTCCTTGCGTGAGGGCTTGTCTCTCAATTTCGAGGTTCACTTTTTCACTTCAATTTCCCTAAAGATCGGATTTTGACTTGTAAAATGCTGCATTTAGTTTCTATATGTTCTTGTTGAATTTGCTCTTACTTGATGTTATCCATTTATGCTTTTTAATATCTTTTGAGTAGAGTTAGATTAGATCTGAGAGGTGTTAATGACATAATGAATGTGACAGGAGGCGAGGGCGCTTCTCGGAAGGTTAGAGTATCAAAGAGGAAATATGGAGAGTGCTCTTCGAGTATTTGAAGGTATTGAGCTTCAAGCTGCTATTCAAAGATTAGAAGTTTCTTATAGTGGAAGGACGCCGACTAGGAAAGGACGTTTTAAGTCTGAATCGCAACATCCGGTTTCACAGCACGCTGCTTGTTTGGTGCTCGAAGCAATATATTTGAAAGGAAAATCGCTTCAGAAGCTTGGGAGGTTTAATGGTATCTAGTTTTGTTATATGTTTTTTATTGAGTTGTACTGTATCAAGTTTCTTATAACTTTTGTTCGTGTTTTTTTCGTAGAGGCTGCTGTTGAGTGCAAAAGTGTTCTCGATGCTGTGGAGAGAATATTCTTTAATGGTATGCCTGAACTTCAAGTTGACATTAGATTGCAAGAGACTATCAGCCTTGCTGTGGAACTGCTTCCAGAGCTTTGGAAGCAGGCTGGGTTGTATCAAGAAGCAATAAGTGCTTACAGGCGTGCCCTGCTTGGCCGGTGGAATATTGACAATGCATGTTGCGGTAGAATACAAAAGAAGTTTGCTCTTCTTTTGCTGTATGGTGGAGTGGATGCCCCTCCACCTGCTCTGGAAGTTCAGGTGGAAGGTTCATATATTCCCAAAAGCAATCTGGAGGAGGCTATTCTTATTTTGATGGTTCTTTTCAAGAAAGCTTGCCTTCATGTAATTGAATGGGATCAATCAATAATGGAGCACCTAACATTTGCCCTTTCTATATGCGGGCAAACTTTTACATTAGCAAGGCTATTTGAAGAGGCCATGCCTGGAATATTTCATCGTGTTGATCGATGGAAATCTTTAGCACTCTGCTATAGTGCAGCAGGACAAAATATAGTTGCCTTGAACCTGTTGAGGCATTCTCTTCAAAAGAACGAAAGACCAGATGACCTGAGTGCACTGTTATTTGCTGCCTTGATTTGTACCGAAGACTCACTCCTTGCAGATGAAGGAGTACAATACGCTCAACGTGCAGTTGATATTTCAAGACATATTGATGAGCACTTTATGGGTTGTAGTCTTCATATTCTGGGTCTTTGTTTGCAAAAGAAATCTGCTGCCTCAACTTCAGAGTATGAGAGGTCGCAGCTACAGTCTGAAGCCTTGAAATCTTTAGAGCAGGCATTTTCCATTGAACCTGATAATTCAGACTTGGTTTTTGATCTAGCCATGCAATGTGCAGAGCAGCGGAATCTCGCTGCTGCAATGCAGTATGCCAAGAGGTTTCTTGATACAAGTGGAGGTGCTGTTTTAAAAGGATGGAAACTACTTGTGTTAATTCTTTCAGCCCAACAACGCTATGCAGAGGCTGAAATTGTTATAGATGCCGCTTTAGACGAAACAGCAAAATGGGAACGAGGACCACTTCTGAGGCTGAAGGCAAAGTTAAAGCTGTCCCGCTCATTGCCAGCTGAAGCTGTTGAAATATACCGTCATCTCCTTGCACTCGTTCAAGCCCAGAGAAAATCTTTTGGTCCTTTGAGAATTGGAACTCAGGTATAATTGTAGTCCGTTAACTGTTTTCAACAAATTCATATTTTATGTTAACTGTTGACACAGTAAAAGATAGCACCTTGTAAGTGGAAATGTCATTTCTTTTACCTTCATTAGTAATGCCTTGTATTCTGGATACTTTTCAAGGGATTAGATTTATGAGTTGTTGTAACAAAACCTCCCTTGTTGTCAGATCCATGAAGAGAAAGTAAATGAATTTGAGGTTTGGCATGGTCTTTCGAATTTGTACTCTAGTCTTTCACATTGGAAGGATGCCGAGATATGCTTAAGCAAAGCGAATGAGTTGAAGGAATTCTCAGCGGAAACACTGCACACACAAGGTAAGACCTAATTAGTCTTTCAAGAATTTTTTTATAATTGCTGATATTTCAAGAGTCATATTTACTTGGAGGTATTCCCACACAAAATCAGATACCACCCAAAATAAAACTATTCTAGTGTTTTCTATCTTTTTAAGTGATAATACCTATCTAACCATCTATACTTTTCAATATCATTGAAGTATATTATAAAGGATTCAAGTAAATTTTACTTCATTTACTTACAGAGGGACCTCAGCCCTCCTTGCTAAGCATATTCAAACTTTTTCATTTGTATGCCATTCTCAAGTCTCAACATTTAGGTCTTATCCTTACTAATTACTTTGTGTGTTTTGAAGCTTGCCCAATTATTCTATTCTTGATAGGACTTTCTCCTGCTTGTGATTTTCCTTTATATGCTTTTTATTAAGGTCTCAAACAGCATCATTTTATGTATACCAGGTCATATATATGAAAAACGCGACCAGACATATGAGGCATTGATTGCATATGTTGATGCTTTGGGTTTGGATCCCAACTATGTTCCCACAAAGGTTGCACTAGGTGCAATGCTATCGAAGATGGGCCCTAAATCTCTGTCCACCACCCGAAGCCTTCTTTCAGATGCATTGCGAATAGAGCCTACAAATCGCATGGCTTGGTTCAATCTAGGTATGATTCACAAGCTAGGGGGACAAATTGCAGATGCTGCAGATTGCTTCCAGGCTGCATCCATGCTTGACGAAACCAACCCTATTGAAAGTTTCAGCTCCATATTGTAACCGGACTCTCTTCCAAATTTCTCCCAATGCCCTGATCTCTGCATTCTAATCACCGCTTCATCCAATAGGCATAAACAAGAGCTCCATGTATATTGTGGCTGTTTTATGTTGATGCCTGCCATCGCATTTTCTGAGGCATCTCATGCTGTATATGCGAAATCTGTAGTTGAAGAAATGCTGAAGAGGCGGAGAAAATGATCTGCATTCTAGTCCATAAGGTCATCGTCAAAAGGGGCAGTAAAATCTGTATTTTGTTCATAATTAGAATGACGAACTGCATATAGGCCAAAAAGAAAAGTTTCTAAATGTTACTGGAAAGCTTAGGGAAGGCAGCCTTTTCTTGAATTTAGTTTGGGTTCATTTGATTTGCGGATGATGTTTGTATTTTTCATCAAGTCACATTTTCCTGGTATATGGTGTGAGCCAAATAGTAGACTGTTATTTAAAATTTATTCTGCCATTTCATTCATTATCTGAATGATCTCACATTTTGACATGACTCATTTCTGCAACCAAGAGATGGGCAACAGTATGAGGGTTATGGATTTAATAACGAGAAATCATGAGAGGAATACAAGTGGAATTCTCCACACACATAGCAGGCTGGAACAAGTCTAGCTCTCCATAGCGACCCAACACATGCATCTTACACTCTTCTGCTGCCATCAGTCCCGTCGAGTAAGCTCCGTGAACAGAACCAGAATAAAGAGCACTTGTCGCTTCTCCAGCAAAATACTCCCTCCCTTTCAAAATAGTTGTCCCACTTGAGATTTCACACATATTAAGACAAAATGTTTTCATCCATATATACCCTTATTCAATCCGCATTGAATTAGTTCAAAAATCATCATTAATCTTGTCAAATAATCAAAACATGCATTGAAATATACCCATTTTTACTTTTGTATGCGGAAACATCAATAAATGGCATGATTAAATGCTTAAATGAAAGTTGTAATTAATGAGATATGTAAGGGTAAATTGAAAATTTTCTTATCAAATAGTTTCCTAATGTAGTAAGTGGACAATTAATTTGAAACATCTAAAAAAGGAAAGTGGGACAATTATATTGAAACGGAGGGAGTATAAGTTATCAACGGGTATACGCTATACGCAGGCTCTCGTACAACTCATGCGGTTTTCCAACTTTATCATAACTGTATGAGCCTAGTGAGTTGGCATCTGAGCCCCAGTGGGAGACGAGATACTGAACCTGGAAATCATAAATTGTCGGCATGACACATCATCACTATTTACCACCAACATATGTATTTGAAGGTACTGATGAATGTAACGTACTGGTGGTGACGCATTGGGAAGAATCTGTCTCAGCTGCTTGAAAGCAAAATCTGCAGCAGTTTCATCAGACAGCTTATCAAGATCCATAGCCAGCTTACCAGAAGGCATGTAAACGAGAGCGGAATGTCCTGTTGCTTTGTGCAGGTTTAGGAAGTAGCTGCAACCATAAGAGGATTCGGCAACTACTCCTAAAAACTCTACATTAGGCCAAAAAACTTTCTCGAAGTGCATGATAATTTTGTTCTCAATCCCAACTCCAAGGTTAGATATAGCACATTGTTTCCATTCTGGGAGCTGGGGTTCAAAGTTGGTTGTTTCAGCTTTCAAGACACCAAGGGGAACAGTTATGACAGCTACGTAATTTTGAATTTATTTATTATTTTAAAAGTAATGTGAAGATGAATTTTTGTGATCCGACTTTACACGTCCATTTTGAATATTCAAGTATTGCATTCTTAGTTTAACTATTTAAACATTTTGAATTATTTTATGCTATTTTATTTTTTAAGAAAGGGAAAAAAAGGGTCACAAATGAAGGCTCTCCATAAGATGGGAATCAAGTGGATAAAGGTGAAGAAAGAAAAGGGAAAGAGGAGACGTGATGCGCAATGGACGGATCCCTCTCTGTTTCCCTATACACACTAAAGCTGACAAGGGCCGAGGACCCTTGCTTTAAACTGCTTGGAATCACCCCTATAACAAGTAACTGTGAGATGCAGCTTCATGGTTTCCACATGCCAAACCACCCAACTACGCACAACAAATGATCAAGGATATTGATAAAGATTTCTTAGATGAGGTAATGATAAGCATAAAGGTTTCGCAATTGTTGTGAATGGAATGGAAGAAACATATTTACAGTAGCAGAAAAAAGGAAATGATAATGATCAGCCACCTTGAGGGGAGATCACTGACTTACACTAATTCACTCGTTCTTAGTATTGCCATTGCAATAATGGTTTCCATGGCAGTCTAAACTTTTTTGCTTTGGTGTCCGAGGATTCAGACCCCAAATTCGGATTGTACGGTCATCACTTGCTGATGCCAACATATGTGGATTTGCTGGGTTCCAGCTAACACAGTTCACTGCTCCAGAATGACCAGGTAGCACTTTTATGAGCTCTCTGGAATCTCTATGCCATATATAAACCTAGATGGATTATAGAGTATAACATTTGGTCAGTCTTTCTCCTTCACCAACTGTTAGAATGTTTAAAACAGTAAATTTAAGCATTTCTCCACATTTTAATACAAAAGTTTAAATATCTCAAATGGAAAACACAACTCACTACATTCTATTCATCACCTAAAATGTGCTAAAAACTACCACGACTCTAACAAAACCTTCATATTTACAAGATTGACAGTTCTGAGTACGCCACATTAAACAGGTGATGTGAAATATTAAAAAACAAGGTACCTGTGAATCTTCGCTGCCACTAGCTATAAAACCCTGTTCAAGACCACCAAGACAGGATCTAATAAGAAGTCTGGTCCGCTTGTATCCGTCATATTTGGCTACAGGCTTGATATCTCCCTTCAAGTTCCACAGATGCATTTCTTGATTGCAAAGGTTAACAAGCAAGAACTTGTCGTCTGCTGACAATGAAAATGAAATTATGGTCTGAGTTTCCTCGATAAATTCCTCTGCTTTAGTTTCCATATTATAAAGTAATATCACATTTTCTCTGCAAATGCTAATAATCCATTTTCCATCACTTGTTACTTCCAAATCTGATATAAGAAGAGTCCGCTTCCCTTTCCAAACATCCAGCTCTTTCCCATTCAAGTCCCACATGCTAATGCTCTTATCTGTAACACCACAGAATACCTTCTCCCCATTGGGAGACCACCCGCAAGATATCAAGCCAAAGCCAGCTTTTTCATACACACTGAGACACTCACCAGTTGCAACATCCCATCGTCTGACTGTTCCCTCGACTCCACATGTAAGAAGCTGATTATCATCGGAGCTCCATGAAACATGAGACACTGATTTTTGGTGACCAGATAACTTGTGCTTTAATGAAATTTGGTTTTCATCATTGACCTAGATGCAACTCACTGTTAATCATATAATAAGTAAAAACTGTAGCACTGAACAAAAGATCCAGTAAAAAGTACAAAAAGAACACATGACTATATGCACTAGTATTTGACGGACTTAATAGTATGTGCTTAAAATTGATGAATCGTAAATCTATAACATATTACAAAGTATTGAAGTGCATAATAATTTTATGAAATAAGTATTGGGTAATTATATAGGGATGTAAATTGTGGCTTCAAGTAACCATCAATTCCACACCTTGCGCTTTATATATAAGATACAAAAATAGCACAACATAGAAAACACTCAATCTGCCAGCAAAGATGCCGCTACGTGTACTTGCTCAAGGTCAGCTAAATAAATACAGTAAAGCAGTCCGTCTCTACATATTATTGAAACTGAACAAGTATTAACTTTTTCATGCCTAAGAAGAGCTTCTAACATATTAGGAAAGGAAATAGCACATTCAATAACACAAATTGTTGAAAGACGCATGTAACTGTACCTGCCATATGATACCGAAAGATCTTTTGACGAAGAAGCTAGAAATTTCCCATTATGCGAGAATTGTAAACACCATACTTCGTCTTCATGATCTTTGAGTATCTATTCAACAAAATGACAACTTCAGCTAATGATCCTAATGGTTTCCAGAAAGCAGGCTATGCCCAGATATAATGCTTATTAAAGAGTTGACATTAGTAACATATGGTAAGCTTTATTCTAATTAGATCAATATCTGCAAGAATATACACATACCTGTAGAGTGTGGGATGGAATCTGGCTCTTTCCACATTGGTGATCTACATACAAAGACATCACTTTCTCTGATGTATTATGAAACCTGCAAGCATCTAGTTGCAAGCTAAGAGCCTGCTCAACCAAGTTCTCTAACCTTCTTTCTGGAATCATCATTGTCGCAGGGAGCAGTTCCTGCAGGTCTTTCAGAAGCATAGTCCTAGAATTTTTGCTATAACTATTTGAATTTGATGTTCCGTCCATTTTGCAATTGGAAGGAGACTTCAAAATGGAGGAGGAAAGCTCACGAAGTTTTGTATAATCAGAACACAGTGGCGCAATATCAGTTCTCAATGTTTTCAAAGCATCCGTGACTTTTTCAGTATCCAGAAGTTCAAAATACTTCTGTTCTAATATCAATGAAGAAGCTGATTTTATAATCCTATCATCCAAGAACCCACACTTATGCAACGTTCTTACACTTTCATCCCAGTTTCCCTCAAGAATTTGCTGCATGAATAGGTTAACCAAGGATGAATGCAATGGTATCCCTGATTCCTCCTCAAGAAGAGCCCCGCTCTTCTTATACCCAAGTGAGTATAATGCTTCTGCTAAAATTCGAACAAACTCAACACGCTTAATAATCCCCTTTGAACCAACCATCTCCTCATCACCTTGAGACGTCAAAGGCCTAGCCATGATCTCTCCCAGAGAGCCAGAAAAAGACTCAGTAAGAGAGTGCCGTTAGTTAGGCCGATTATCTCTCCAGATGATGATTTCTTGCGTTTTGATGGCGGTTCATCCTCGTCTCCACCTCCCATGAAATGTTAGCCTCAGCCCATGTATAACCACAATACCCAAAAGATCGGAAAGTATTGTCGGAACTATTCGAGTAACTATTAGATCAATGGCTGAATCCCTGAATCAAAATAGCACAAAATAAATGTTTAGCAGTTGTTATAAACAGCAGAATTTCTAAGTATAATTTAATTAGAAAATCGAAAATAGCGTGCAAAATCATCGGAATCAAACCGATTCAGATCGGAAGATTCAAACTCGATCAACAAAGTAATATCAAGAAAACAATATCAGCTGGCGTTAGTATTTTATTAATATTGGTTTTAACAATTTCATCATCATAGCAGCATAAATTGAAATTAAACGCAGGTCGATGCGGCGTCATATGAAGCGAGGAGGAGAGTAGGAGTTACGAGGTTAAGGCGGCGGTTGAGTGATCGGCGAAGCGAAAGCGACAACGACGACGATGAGAGAAGGAAAAGAGGGTTTGGGAGATGTGGATGGATGTTGATGAAGATGAGAAAGAAGCTCTGCAAGTAACCGACCAGCCCAAATCCGAACGAAACTCAATCGGTTCGATTTTTTCTCCGGTTCAATTTGGTAATTTTTTTTGGATTGAAATCTGGTATAATATACAGAGAGCATCTCCTATGAGACCCTCTAATATGGTGGATTCATAGGTCCTCATCGTAGTCATCCATTTGAGATAAAGATGGATTGTAAGAGTGACACGTGTCTTAGTGTAACAATTCTAGTTTGGTTGATTTGTAATTACAGTTTGGGTATATGAGTGGTTGGGAGGGTATGTTAGTCATTTAATATAATTTAATTTGTGGATTTCATTTTGCAAACCCATTTTTCGAAACGCAGAGAAGAGGCGACGAAGATCCACTCGAAGGGGGAGAGTGAAGGGAGAAAGTGAAGGCGGAGAAGAGACACGAGAAGCAACGACGATGAACTAAGCAACCGAGGAAGAGTGAAGGTGGAACTAGGCGGCTTCGAACTCTCGGGTGGTTTTGAATTAGATTGTACAAGGGAAGGCGACTTTAATCGAAGGTAATTGGGTTTCTATCATGGTTAGAGATTGTGTGTTGCAAGGCTTGATTTTGTGGGTGGGAAACTTTTATGTAATTAAAGATGGATCAAGATCAAGAGAGACATTCATATAAGTGTGAGACATTAGGACATAATCTCATCCGTTAATTTTCATCAATCTAACGAATGAGATTTGAAGATAATATTCTCAACCGCCCCATGTTTTGTGCACACTTGTCCCCTATTTTAATTACAAAATAAATTAATCTCAACTGTTAAATAATCAAAACCAACGCTTAGGATCATGTCTTACCGTCTCACAAATTTTATTTGTCTCACAAGATCTTAACCCATTAAAGATAATATTTGATTTGATTATTTAATTTATTTAACCCTTAAGAATTAAATTTAATTCTTAAGGGGCCGCGGAAAAAAATCCTTTAGGGTCCGCGGATATGTAAATTAATTTTAAAAATACATCCTAAATTACAAAAAATTGTAATAAAATATACCCAAAAATCACTAATTAATTTATTTTTATAATATATCAGTATTATTTCAAGCTAAATAAATATTTTTTTACATATTAAATACATATTACGCCGCAACGCCATGTATCGTCTAGACTGTCGCCATATCGACTAGACGGCTTGGCGGTAGATTAGCGCCGTGATTGGCCGAGGCGCCGTGAAAACTATGCTTTTATTAGTATTATTAAATTAGAGTAGGATCTAGGAGGATAAGTAACTTTTGTAACGGAAGGACATGATCTCAGCCATTGATTTTGATTGATCTCATGGTTGAGATATATTAAGTTGGTTTTTAATTTAAATTGATAGTTGAATATGCAAAATACACGGGCGGTTGAGAATGACGGTTATCAATCTCAACCGTTATATTATTAAAAATCAACTATTGAGATGATTTCATACTGTCTTACGTTTAAATACATAGGGAAAGTATCTGGTGGATCTGTCCTTTTTCATGGACCCATGGATCCCCCTTAATCACCGCTCATCCATTGTAAATGATTGGTGAGAGAGTGACACATGTAAAAGTGTGTGTACTTTTAGTTTGATTGGTTTTGTAAGGATAGTTAAGTTAGTGTGTGATAGTGAGGGTATAAATGTCACTTAATTAATAATTACTCTCTCTCCATTCTTACTCATACATATTTCTCTCTCATCAATATCACACTCTCATCATCCACATTCCTACAGATTTCTCTCATATTTTTTACTCTTATCAATTTTTCTCTCATCGATTCACACTTCAAACAATAATAATAAAAATTGGGTTTTCATTGTTGAGGTTGATTGTTGAGTTTTGTATTTTTTTGTTTGCATATTGTGTTTGCATATATTGTGTTTGCATTTTGTTTTTGCATTTTATGTTTGCGTTTTACGTTTGAAGAGTTTCCATTTCGTCTTTAGATTTAATGTTTTTCCAGTTTTCGTATCTATTTTGGACAATCACAGAGGTTGATTGACTTCACTATGTTGCGCTCAGCGACACCGATTATCCTGTTGGAATTAAATGTTCCACACAATATGTATATTTTATTTGCATTTTTCATGTGCATTTTCCGTTTGCATTATCCGTTTGCATTTTTTGTTTGCATTTTGGGTTTATCCATCTTTCGTACGGTATCTAACGAATCCAGAATTCAGTTCAAATTCATTATCATCATCACCAAATTCTAGAAACTTAAAGAGATTGTTCACAAAATGCCATGCTTGTGGGTGGACAAAAATGGGTTAGGGGGTTGATGAAAAAAATGGGTTAGGGGGTTGATGAAAAAATGGTTGATTTGAGGGATCTTAGGGGAGTTGATGAAAAGAAAAAAATTAGAAATATTAAACTACCACACTTACACATTTTGACATAACAAACATGAAAAAATGAAACATTAATTCTCATCACATTAAATGCAATCTAACACTTACCATCAAGTACACTTACACACTTACACACTTACACACTTACACACTTACACACTTACACACTTACACACTTACACACTTACACACTTACACACTTACACACTTACACACTTACACAATTAATGCATTTAATTCTACACAAATAAATGCTAACTAGGACAAATATACCCTTAGTTAGACAACTAACAAGTAGTTAGCTAATCCAAGTGTCATTCTCTCCTTCCATCACGTTTTATGATCCAATGATGGATAGGGAAATCCATGGATCCATGAAAATAAAGGGATCCTCTTCGTCTCTTTCCTATTAAATTAAACTGACCGACTCAGAAGCAAACCAACTGGTTCTTGGTCTGATCTTCGGTCTGACCACTTGATTGCCCTAATTGTGTAGGCAATGGACGATTGCACATATGATAAGTTTAAGGTTAAACAAATTCAAAATAGAGAAGAAGCAGTTCTAATTCGCCGCTCAATTGCGCCGCATCAGTCTCCGGATCCGCCCCGGAGTTATCCGACTACCATGTCGCAAATTAACGAGCCGTCTACGTCTACGGAAAATAAAGAGCCGACTGCGATGACGGACGATAGCGAACCGACTGCGATGACGGACGATAGCAAACCGACTGCGATGACGGACGATAGCGAGCTGACTGTGGTTACGGACGATAGGGAGCCGACTGCAGTGTCGGAAAATAGCGAGCCGAAGACGGTGATCGAAAATAGCGAATCGACTACGGTGACGGAAAATAATGAGACGACTGCGATGGTGATTGAAAATAGCGAGGCGACTACGGTGACGGAAAATATTGAGCTGACTGCGATGGTGACGGAGAATAGCGAGCCGACTGCGATGGTGACGGAGAATAGCGAGCCGACTGCGATGGTGACGGAGAATAGCGAGCCGACTGCGATGGTGACGGAAAATAATTCGACTCAGGTTGAGGAAGAGAACAACAGATTGCCTGATGAAAAGGGTAAGAGTTGGCTTAGTGATAAGCTGCTGGAGATAAAAGAATCTAATGAAGAAGGTAGGTAATCGCACCTCCAGTATATTTTTCTTCTTTCACGGGTTATGTTGTTTCCTAGTAAGATAAGCAGTTGCTCTCTGATGGTTTTTATGTCAGGTAAAATATTGGATAAGATAATGTTTTCAGTGAATGCATTGTGCGGGCAGCATGAATGTGTTGTTGTTGATTAAATTTTCTTTACTTTGTTCATGCACGTGTGAATTCACTTTTCTGCTTGATGTTATGTATAGACACTGCCAGTTTTAAGAAGTACATGTTAACTTGATTCCTTATTCCTGGAAAATACATATTTTGGATGAATTGCAGTGTATACCTTTGAAGCACCACTTTCATCTAAAGAGAGACAGTACTTACGCAAAAGATGCAGAGTATTGGGATTGAGATCCAAAAATTGCAGGTAAAGGAATTGCCCTTACTAATTTACTTATACATCGTGGTCTAGTATGCTCTTGATCATCACATGTATGTAAAGGGATTGAAAGAGTTGCTGATGAATATGTGGTGTACTCATCACTAACATGCATTGTTTTGCTCACCTAAATTGTTTGCTCTTTGATTGTAGAGAAGGACATCAGATGCAGACTAGCATTCTTAAAAGAATTATTCAGAAAGCTGGTATGAAGGGGAAAAAGAAGGAGAAAATAGTCAATCAGAAAGCTGGTATGAAGGCTGAGAAGGAGAAAATAGTCAATCAGAAATCTGATATGATTGGTGAAGAAGAAGAAGAAGAAGAAGAAGAAAGAAGAATAGAAGAAAGAAGAAGAAGGAAGAAGAAGAAGAAGAAGAAGAAGAAGAAAATAGTCAATCAGAAAGCTGTATGAGGTGAGAAGGAGAAAATAGTCAATCAGAAATCGGTATGAAGGCTGGAAGAAGAGAAAATAGTCAATCAGAAAGCCGGTATGAAGGCTGAGAAGAAGGAGAAAATAGTGAATCAGAAAGCTGGTATGAAGGCTGAGAAGAAGGAGAAAATTGTCAATCAGAAAGCTGGTATGAAGGCTGAGAAGAAGGAGAAAATATTGAAAACAGTGTTCATGAAAATACCCCATCTGACATTTTCAGATGAAGGAAAAAATGCATTGTGCGACTTATTTGCCTCTTATCCTCCAGAAGACGATGAAGCTGGTGCTGAGCCAGTAAAACTTCAAAAACAATTTAGAAATTTTATGAGAAGTGAGTATGACATTTTCAGCAAGACCTCACTCAGCAAAGCAGATATTAAACTAAGGAAGAATCGGTTAGTTCAACTCAGCCAACAAAAGAAGATTAGACAGGTTTTTTTTGTCTTTGTAAATTTAGTATGTGTTATTTTTTTCTTATTTCCATTTTCACTAAACTTTTCTCTCTCAGATGATAAAAAGGAAGTCTCAGCTTCCAATTGCACCCTTTAAGGACATCATTACCTCAACAATTGAATCCCATCAGGTTACTACGTATAGTTGAACGTTTCAATGTATAGTTAGCAATTTTGAAGATTATGTTTTTTCTTATCAGTTCAAGTGTGAATGATGTGAATCACTGCAAGCCAAATCATATAGCTACTGATACAGATTTACATAAAAGCTATCCATCGCATCAATATATGTATTGCTTCAATCGTTCGATTGGACTCGTGTTTGTTCAAATATGCATTCCCTTGCTTCTAAATAGTTTTACATAATGCTAGTGGTCATAAAGTTAATTCCGAAATCATCTCCGGCGGGCCTGAGTTTTATGCTCTCCTGCCATGTAAATGTGTACTGCTTTTATGGATGCTGTTTTTCAGGCCTAATTGTTCTATTTGAATGATTCAAAGCAGGTGGTGTTAATATCTGGAGAGACTGGGTGTGGAAAAACAACTCAGGTGACATTTAGGTTTTTGCTCTTTTAGGTGTTTTCCTTATTTCTGTTTTTGCTCATCTTTGTGTACCCTAAAAATTATTACTTTCTAGGACAAAAACCCTGACCTGACTCTTCTTTCTTTAAGAAGCATAACTATACTGGACGCATAGTACTCTTAAAATTGCGGGCATCCCTTGAGGGTAGTGAAGCTGATTAGATCAGCCATACCTCTAAGCAGCTAGCCAGCCCTAATAGCCTACCAGTCAGTTTCCGCTAGATCCTTAAACTTCTCCCCCAGCCTTAACAGACAGCAATACTGTTACAGCTCTCTACAACCCATCTACCCTGATATTTTTCCCTTGGACCCATTCACAATCACTCAATACACAACCCCTAGACCATCCTAACAAACTTTATGATTGACTCCACCCTTCACAGTAATCTTTTATAGGTGAAAACTGCCCAAAACACCGGAAATATATGTTGTTTGCTATAGGTAGTATGTTTGCTACAACTATACTGCCCCAGTCAAATGTTAGTATCATTTAAGATACATGCAAGTTGATAATTAAAGGAGAAAAATAAAGGGTTGACTTTGTATTCATATACCTTTTTGATTTCAGTGATGCAGGCTTCTACATGCACCTTGATTATTTCTAGCTATCATACTTAAGGCGTCTATTATTTGTTTAATATTGCTTCATTTGTGTTCCAAAGATTTGTGTACATTTTAGTCTAACTTTATTCCAGGTACCACAATTCATTTTGGATTCCATGTGGGATAAAGGCGAGGAATGCAAAATTATTTGCAGTCAACCCCGACGAATATCAGCAACTTCAGGTAGAATTTACCAGTCCATTGTTCATGGGTGCCACATTCAATTGCAAAGTTGCGGCTCGGCATAATACTTCCGATTTTTTGTTAAGTGTTATTTAGTTCTCTTTCACACGTTCTTGTAGTTGCCGAGCGTATCGCTGCTGAAAGAGGCCAAAATGTTGGAGAGGATGTGGGATATAAGGTAATCTCATAATTGTTATTCAAAGTTTTTCCATTATAGCTACACGCTAGTGAATTGGATAGAGTGAGGGATTGTTCTGTTTGGAGAGAATATTCTGTCCTACTAATTATCTTGTAATATGTCAGTGCCAGTCATTATTATATGACATACATGTATGCATTCGTCCAAGCTAACTGATAGCTTACTTATGGACTGTCTTTAATGGATTTTGTTAAAATTAATTAACATCTGTTGTTGATACTGAAAAAGAATAACATTTGTATGGGTAATTATTGTCAGATATGAGCAAGGATAGTCGTCCATTTTAGCACATATGACCAAAATTTTCACCAACAATTGCAATGCATTATTTAAGTGTGCTGAAACTCTTGCTATAATTGTTGTTAATTTTGCTTGTATCTTCCCCATAATGTTAGATTCGCTTTGGGAGCAAAGGTGGAAATAAAACCTCTATTGTTTTCTGCACAAATGGAGTTCTGTTGAAGATACTTGTTTCAAAAGGATCTAGTTCGTCTATTTCTGAAGCAAAGAACAAAGCAAGAAATGATGCTCTATCCCAGTTAACCCATATCATTGTGGTATTTTCCTAATCCTTTATATAATTTGTCAACTTTATTATGATCAAATGTGATGTACATGCTAAAGAATTATTAACCACATTGTTTCTGTTATTCGATCTTTAGTATAAATAAATACATTTGTTCGATTCATTAAGTAGATTTAGATCTTTATTGAAAAGTAATACATTTGTTTGACTCATTAGATAGCTTTGAGGTTTAGGTCACTGTGATTGCAGCAAGCCCTCTTTAGCAACACGTTGTTTGAAGTATTTTGAACTTCAACTAGTTGGATTGATCATGGTGAACCCTTTACATTTGCAACACTGATTTCTTTCAAGGAACACATGATGTTAGTTTCCTCTAAGTCGTAGTTTTAATTATCAATGACGCTGAAATTTTTCCATTTTGCTGCACTCTCTCATTCGACTATGTATAAGAGCTCGTTTAGTCGGTTTTATTTCCTCTACCTTTAGTGCATGTTTCCTTTGTGTGAAAGCAATCTTGATGAAGAGTCGATGATTAACTTCTCCGCTGGATGCGTGATCTTGTATGAGCCTATATATTTTACAGGATGAAATTCATGAGAGAGATCGTTACTCAGACTTTATGCTGGCAATTCTTAGGTATGTTTTCTATCTCGTGTCATCCAATCCTGGTTGGTTTGACCATAAGATACAAGATCATGGAGACCGAGTTTGTTGTTCACCCTCTTTAGAAATAACACAAATCTTGTCTCACTCAGTTCCCTTTAGATTTTGGCTGTAGCTTTGTTATTACTCGGAAGCAAAGCATTATCTCTTATCTCTTTCCAGTTCTAGTTTGAAGGAATGGTTGACATTGTTGGTTAATTTTATGTTAATATATTAAAATTTTCCTTATATCTCCTAATTTTGTCAATTGTTCACAGAGATGAGCTTCCTTCTTATCCACATCTACGCCTGGTTAGTTATGCTTTTGCATATTAGTTGCTATTTGTTGACATTTCTGTAGAACCTGTCATGCCAGACTGCTACTAAGTTTTTAAACATGCCACATATGCAGATCATTATGAGTGCAACGCTCGATGCAGAAATGTTCTCCAAGTACTTTGGCGGTTGTCCTGTCATTCGAGTGCCTGGCTTTACTCACCCGGTATGATTTTCTAAAATCATGTGAAAGCATTCTTGACTCTGTGGCTTAGTGCTAGTTGCATCACAATTCACTCTCACATTTGATTGCAGGTGAAGGCTTTCTACCTTGAAGATGTGGTCTCCATTCTAACATCATCCGACAGTAGTCAACTCTCGTCAAGTTCATCAAGTATATTGATCGATTCTCCTGCCTTAACTCAAGAAGACAAATTGGTTCTAGAGGACGCCATTACAACAGCATGGTCTAGTGATGAATTTGAATCCCTCTTAGATTTGATTCAGTCAGAGGGAACGATGGAAGTCTTCAACTACCAACATTCTGTGAATGGTATGACACCCTTAATGGTTTTTGCTGGGAAAGGCAGAATTGATGAGGTTCGCATGCTTCTCTCGTTCGGGGCTGACTGCAGTTTGCGAGATATTAATGGAGAAAATGCTATTGAGTTGGCCACGAGATTAAATCAGTTTAAAGCTGTTGAAATAATCAGTAATCATATAAAAAATGTTGATAGTAACTTAGATGAGGAAAAGAAAACATTTGAAAAATACCTTAAGTTGGAGAGTTCCCTTTCTATTAATATTACTCTTATTGTGAAGTTAATTAAGAAAATATGCAATGATTCTGAAGATGGAGCTATTCTGGTGTTCCTGCCTGGTTGGGAAGATATTCGGAAGATCCGAGAGATGCTATTTGGTTCATCTTTTTTCAAAGATGGGTCGAAGTTTCTGATTTTATCCCTTCACTCAATGGTTCCGCCAGAAGATCAGAAGTTGGTTTTCTTGCAACCTCCTGCAGGCTGTCGCAAAATAATACTTTCAACTAATATTGCAGAGACTTCTGTGACTATTGATGATGTTGTGTATGTCATAGATAGTGGCAAGATGAAGGAGAAAAGCTATGATCCTCATACCAATGTATCAACTCTTCAGGCGTCTTGGGCGTCGAAAGCCAGTGTGAAGCAGCGAGAGGGACGTGCTGGTCGATGTCAGCCAGGGGTATGTTATCATCTTTTCACACGAGAACGAGAAGCCACGCTACTGAGTTTCCAGATTCCTGAGATTAAGAGAATTCCCATGGAAGAGATTTGTCTGCAGGTAATTGTGATTTGTGCATCATTTTATATAACTTTGAGCACATTGGTAGTACCTTCAGGCTCTGAGCTGAATTTGGGGGTCAATTTGTTTACCTATCATGCTGTGCTTGCATGCATAAAAACAATGGGAACATGGCTTACCAATATGTGTAAATGTTACTAGTCTATGCAGTATAAAGTAAATTTGGTAGAGAAAATATGGTAATCTTTTTTTCTTTTCTGAATTTTACTTTTTCCCATTCCAGGTTAAGATGATGGACCCTGACAGTAACATTGAAACCATCCTCAAGAAGACGATAGATCCTCCTGTTCACGAAACCATAAGGAATGGAATATCTGTGCTTCAAGATATTGGAGCCCTGTCTCACGATGAAAGACTGACCGAACTTGGAGCAAAACTTGGTTTATTACCTGTCAATCCATTAGTGAGCAAGATGCTTTTTCTTGCCATATTACTGAAATGTCTTGACCCGGCCCTGACATTTGCTTGTTCTTCTGACTGTAAAGACCCGTTTGTTTTCCCTGTTGATGGAAGGGATAAAGCTGCAGCTGCAAAAGCCAAGATGGCTTCAATTTATGATGGAAACAGCGATCAGTTGGCTGTCATAGCTGCCTTTGAATGCTGGAAACGTGCGAAGGAAAATTGTCAAAAACATGCTATTTATTCTGACTACTACATCTCCCCTTCTACCATGTCCATGCTATCTGGCATGAGGAAACAACTACTTAGTGAGCTGCGAATGCATGGGTTTCTCCCAGATGACATTTCGAGTTACAATGTTAACGCTCATGATCCTGGGATTCTTCATGCAGTTCTTGTTGCTGGACTATATCCAAGGGTTGGTCGATTAATTAATGCTAAAAGTGGAAAAAAGTGTCTGGTAGAAATACCCAACGGGTCAAAAGTGCGATTGCACAACCGGTCTGCTGGTTCCTGTACCCCTTTGGAAAGAGGTGGTAATAAGCCGTTGATCATTTATGATGAAATAACCCGTACAGATTGTGGACAGAGTATAAGGCACTGTACTTTGATTGGCCCTTTGCCATTGCTATTGATTGCCGCAAAAATTGCAGTAGCTCCTATTGCTGGCAGCAGTGAAGATTCTACTGGTGAAGGTGGTAGTAGCCATTGCAACGAGGAAATCCAAATTCATAATGGAGACTCGAAAGACGTAATGTCTTCACCAACTAGAGAAGTCATGGTGATTGTTGATAGATGGCTTTCCTTCAGATTAACAGCTGATGACTTTGCTAATATATATTGCATGAGGAAGCGAATATCAACAGCTGTCACATATAAGGTAACATTCTTGTTTCCAAATCTTGTTGTGTTGTTGTTTTGTCAGTGAAACTCAAATATCTCGCCAGTGAAACTTACTATGTTGTAATGCATACTTGTAGGTGACACATCCTGGCTCTGAACTCCCTGTGGTGCTTGCAGCCTCTATGCATGCTTTGGCTTGCCTTTTATCTTACGATGGGATGTCCAATATGGGATTTACCCGTACTATCTCCAAAAGTAGTCCAAGCTACATTGGTGAAGACAAATTTCTCCTTTCGCTGTTGAGCCCTACCCAACCTTTTCGACTTACTGAACCTCCTGCTTCTCCTGAAGATTTGGTGAATGAAAATGTAAATTCTGAATCAATTGCGAACAGAAGCCCATCGATCTCAGCTGCCGATCCGTTACATCCGAAGATAGAGTTGCCTTTGCCGTGCGAATGTTCCAAGTCTAAGAGAAGAAAAAGGAAGAAGAGTGCTGGCTTATCGTCAACAGAGCCTATTGACCCGCACTGACATGTACACCTACCGTAGTTGGATTTGATGCAGCCACTTATGGCCCATATGGCCCTAGGGGTGGTGAGGATGATATACAACAAGGAAATGCTGGCATGAAACGGCGCCGTGAAGCCATTTAAACAAGTTATTGGAGAGTTTCAGTATGGAAATGAATTAGAAGCAAGACACAAAATCATAAACAATACCAGGAAAGATGTGTATCAGATCTGATACAACATAATACTTAATTATGAGATACAAACCAATGGAGAAATGTGTCTGAAAGTGAATCAACAAAGAAGTGGAATATGTGTAATGAAAAACACTCATCTTTTAACGGTTTATTGACAAAATCCACCATTTTCTACAAAATTAATGTAACCAATTTACCCTCAGGTGACAAAATTGGTGGTTATCATAGTTGGTGCGTTATCTCGTTCATTCAAACACTCCGTTTGGTTTGGTTGCATGAAAAATGTAGAAAATAAAATTTGATGAAAATTTAAAAGAAAATATTTAGATTTGTTTGATTGTATCGAGGAAAATGAAAAATAATAAAATAAAAATGTAAACTTTTTCACTCAATTTACATTTTCCCTTCAAATTTCTTTCAACTGTTTTCGAACATCTAAACGAAGGGTAAAAAACGAGACTTGAAGGGACAGTCCTATTTCATTCGAAACTAGCCATAAAACTTAAGACAAATCTGATGATGCAAAGCGTCTTTCTTTCACTCAACAGATTTTTTAAAATTTCTGCATTTTATTATGCTCCGTTTGGTTGAATGAAAAAATGAATGGAAAAAAAATTTGATGAAAAAAATTTGGGTGTGTTTGGTTGAAACATGGAAAATAAAAAAATAACAAAGAAAACAATGTAAACTTTTCGTCTCAATTGTCTCATGAAAAATTAATTTCCTTCACATTTTTACAAAAAAATTCTTTTAAATATTTTTTCCCACATCCAAATGGAGGGTTACAATATTGTATAAACGACCGAAGAAAATAGATGTGAGTCAAACGACTTAATTTAGTTTTTTTTTTTTTTTTTTTGATTCACAATTAATTGATTAGTGAAGTGGAATTTTCCGCTGTCACAATTAATTGATTAGTGAAGTGGAATTTTCCGCTGTCACAATTAATTGATTAGTGAAGTGGAATTTTGCTTAGTTATGTATATAATTGAATTCAAATGGCGCTTAATATCATGTTTATGTTTACGATATATCGTGATGTGGTATTATGAAACCAGCTACCTCAATTCTAGACTGGATCAAGTACAAGGGTTGAATTTCTTTTTATCATTCATTTGTTTAACTTCCATCCATTTACTACATGTCCATCCATTTTGACGGGTCTGGATGCACTCATTAAAAATAAATTGGAAGTGACAAGAAGAAGATAAATATAATTAAATAATGGAAAATGATTCGTATAATCTTGTAGAACACTTAGCTATTAAATATAGAGGAGTGTTCAAGTACATCTCTATCCTTAAATGACATTCGTAAGGCGACATCTCTACCGTCCATCGCATCCACTACTCAATCAATTGAGTGACACGTATGTACCTTTGGATTAGTAGATAACACTTAATGCAAGTGGGTTAGTGACTGTCACATGACATCGAGTTAATAAAGTAGTGGATAAGATGAACGGTTGACATGTGTCCATGATCGGTCGATATTTCGATCGATGATTAGCTGTATATCTTATAAAATTTGTGGCGTTGCTTGACTTATTATTGTTATTCGACCCATTTATTTATTGTGAAGTGTTGATTTTTCAGAATATATGATTTGATGCATTATGGAGGAAAATAGTTCAAATTAGAGAAGAATTCAACAAAATTACAATCTGGATAGCTCCGTTCCTTCGATAGCTTTTACAGAATGCATATGAATTCCAAATTAAACAAGCTATGTATCACTGGAAAGCTGATTCAATTATCTAAAACTCTCTAGTTTACATAAAACACAAATTTTAAGTTTTAAAGGGTCAAGTGTGCGTTTGAAGACAAAACACCAGTCACCTCGGGAGCCTTGATACTGTACCGAACGCCCCTGTCTAAAAGAGCAATTTTCCTCTGCCAAGATATGCTCTGTATTATACAAACTATATCGGGCCAAATCAGTAGACAAAAGCCTTGGTACTGTACAGACCATAGCGAGCCAGATCAGTACACAGAAGCCTCAGTATTGTATTGACCGTACCGATCCTTTTTAACCTACACTATATTAGTAGATTTTTCAGAATTTTAGAAGGGGAATGTGGATTGTGCGAAGAAAGAGAATATACAACAAAAGAGAAATAAACATTCTCCATGCGTGTAAATGAACCAAAGCTGTATTAGATTCGATTTTCTTAAGCTTTAACATTGTGTAACAACATTTTGATTTCAATATATCATTGGTGGAATTCTTTATAATTGATTGTGAGTAGTCTCTTGTTTTAAAAGTCTAATGGACCTTGTTTGGTGTATTCGAAACTCCTGATATCAACTTAGATGATAGATGAATGATTTGTAAGATAATTCGTGTTCTTACTCATATTTTATGGCGATGCATGCAAGCATGTATGAACTATGAACATAAGTTGCTCTAAGTTTCATATCGGAAGATAAGGGTTTAGAGTGACCATTGAGTAAGGCTAACTAATTATTGGGTGACTACGGAAGTAGCATTAGAGATTTGAAGAGTAGACTTTTATTTATCCGATCTTTCACATTGATCACTATAACAGAAGTTTGTGGTTAATGCAATTTTATCGAGCAAGTAAACAAATAAGAAGAGTGACACTTGAATTATTGAATTCAAATCTGGTTTTGAGTTACGATTTAGTAGTTTACTCCGAATTATTAGACTTTTCATCATACTTCTCTTATGATAATTGTTTTGATGCATTAGACTAGGAAAGTTGGACTTTGAAATCTTCTTTATTGGATTGTATCTACTTTGATTACTGTTATTATCTATCCTCCATAAAAATTATAAATATAAATTTGAGTTAGCTATATAAAAGCTAATAATAATATATTGTACAAGTTTAAGTTTGCTCTTTGGCGACCCAAAATACTTCGATTTATAAATAGTTTTTGAATTGCATTGAAATCTCTTAATTATAGACTTTGATGAACAAAATACTGCACGTCAAAATGTCGCACTGAAAACGATGTAATTTAGTTTAAATGATTATAAAACTACGTCGTTTTACTAAAATTCAAATTAAAAAATAATAAATTCATCGTAAAACTACTTAGTTTTTACTTAAACTATATGTTTTGCATCCGCTGCATTGAACTGTACACAACACAGGATCTTATTCCACAATACACATGTAATAGCTTTTCACCATTTGAGAATGCAAAATAATATAATTCAATCATACAACTCAATGTAAACAATTACATACAAAACTATCAATTCAAAATGTAATGTGACAAGCAAAATGGATAATTTGTTACAAAAATCCGTATGTTAAAACTTCTGTTTAATTGAAATTGAGTTGTAAATTTTAAATGGTAACAAAAAAACGTCCAATCTTGTAATTGCTTCATCGGGCCGTTCGGCGTCGTTTTGCAGATGAAGGCAATCAGCAGCAAGAGGCTCAGTGGTTAAACTTTCAAAATCGAAACAGTAATTTACAACTTCTCCAAAACCCTAGAAATCAAAAATGTCGGGAGGGGCGAAGTTCGTGCTGACACCGCATAAGGTTTCAGTGTGCATTCTCATCCACATCTACGCACCTCAGCCTCTCTCCGAGCCCTTCCCGTTTTCATCTTACTCCCAGCAAAACCGACTCGGTTCCTACTTGCTCGCACTCACCAAGGTTCCTTTTGTTACTACCAGTTTATATATATGTGTTTATAGCGTTTGGTTCTGATTTGTTGTTTTTGAGTTATACAGTCTTTTGATGATATTTTTGAGCCCAAGTTGGAGGACATTCAAGCTCAGTTGAAGGAAGTTGGTGGCTCAGTCAGTGATCTTTTGTGTGAACATTTGATTGAGAGACTCGCAAATCTGTGTTCGCCTGATGATTTGTTTGATTTATTTGCGATATTACGAGGTCACTTGTCTTGTAATTAATGTTATTATTCTCTGTCTATACTGGTAGTGTCATTCTGTTTCTCTGATGGTTACTATGTTTTGTTTCTCAGGTGTTTTTGTTGGGGCAGATGTTGGTGGTTTGGAGGATGAAAATAGCTTTCTGGACCCGACTAGCAATCTTGGAGTGTTTCTTCGTCGGTGCATACTCGCCTTTAATTTATTGTCTTTCGAGGTACAAGTACAACTTTTCATTAGAATAACACTTTGTTTAATGGTAAAGAAGAGCAAGTATAAGCAAAAACTTGATATTGCGCCACATTGCTACATTAGTTTCATTCTAGTTGTTTTAGATGGTAAACATTTAATTCGCCCCTTAAGGATTTTTAATTGCAAACTTTTGAAATACAAACATTTTGTGTACTCTGCTGGCTATTATTTTTCTTGAAGTAAAAAATAAGAATATAGATTTCTCCTCAAGTACAGTTGACGAGAAGTGAAGAAAAGATTACAGGAGAGTTTGTCGAAGTCGTAAATATTGGCATCAGAATATTACTTGTGGCACATAAACTCGCGGATTTCATCTTTGTTTTCTTCTTTAGTATGTGCATCTTGCAGTTTTGATAAGGTCTGAAACTGATAGTTAAGTGATGTATAGCTTATCTTTTGTTGTTAATAGGGTGTCTGCCATCTCTTGACGAGTATAAACCTTTATTGTGAAGAGGACATGGCCAGTTCATTACCTTATAATCAAAACCTTGAAGCTAATGAAGAAGATATTAGTGGGGCTCAGGTTCCGTTTCATATCCATGTCCCTACTGCACTCAATAGATTAATTAAAGGTATACTGTTTTGTTAATCTCACTGTCGATTTGTTCTTTGGTTTTGCTTATAAACATTTTTATATGAAAATCACCGATGCTCATTCCTTCGTGTACAAATTACTTATTTTTGTTTTGAATTTTGATCACTTTATTAGATGCTGGCAAAGATATATTTTGATTGGCTCTCATCGTATTATTTTAGTTATTTAAGCTTTATAATATTCAGTAAACATGGTATAATTCTGTGGCCCAGTTGTGCTATTATCTTATGCGTAGATGTCCAAACCGGATAGTAGGAAGACTATCCATGACATATGAGGAGAATGCTTGACATATGAACTTGTATATAGTCAGTAGCTTATTACCTGAGTAATCAGTCTGTATACTTTTGTTCAAGTAATATTTTCTGTCTTTATCACAGTTGCAAGTTCAGTTTTAATTTCTGTTGTTAGATGGTAACAATGTCAATTTTATAAAATTGCATGAATTGCTGGTACAGATGTCAAAGCCCCAACTGCGTCTATCTCTGTATCTAGTGAACATTTGAAAGTAGTCAGTTCAAGAGTATCTACTGTTGCAAAAAGGATAGATGGTGGGATTAGTCATGGGTCATGCTTACGAACTGATAGGCAGATTCAAGGTTATTTAGCTGAGCAAGCAGATGCACTGGAAAAGTAAATTTTGTTCCATCACTATGCTCGCTTATGTCACATTGCTCTGAAAAAATTGAACTGCTGTTACAACTTTTGCTTACAGGCAAGGGAGCTGTAGTGCATATAATTCGTTCAGGTCTACGCTAAAACAGCTCCAGCAACTGGCACCAGAGCTGCATCGTGTAAGTTACACTCTTTTTATCATTCTCCTCATGTGTAAATTTCTGTTTTGTATTCTATTCTTAATAGTTTTCAAAAGACCAAATATGTATTGTAGTGGTTTCGTTGATTGTATCAGGTTCAATATTTGCATTACTTGAATAGCATATTTCACGATGACTATACTGCTGCCCTTGAGAAGCTTCTCTGCTATTTTGATTACAGGTGACTGTCCTTTTATGTGAGTATCTAATATATCTTTCGTTTTTCTATATTGTGACTTATATGGTCACTGACCTGACTTCGATATTTGTGACTCAAAGATTTCCCATTCACGCTTGTCTGAAGTTCAGTCAGCTTCATTCACTTAAAGATAATAATTGTACCTTCTGATGCTCTGTTACATTGTCTCTAACTTAAAAGTGCAGGGATGGAAGGTTTAGATTCTCTTCCACTCTCATCTTTCAGCAGTAACTTTGGACGATATGAAATAGCCTTGCTGTGCATGGGAATGATGCACTTGTACCTTGGGCATCCAAAACAAGCTTTGGAGGCAAGATTTTCAAAAACATTAAACTGATATTACAATTCCATTCAAAGCCGTATAGGAATTTTTACCCTCGTCTGAGTATGATTGGTTGTCTTTATTCAGGTTTTAACTGAAGCAGTCCGTGTATCGCAGCAGGTAACCATATCGTTTTTTTATATTTGATACATCTCTGATTCATTTTTGCAAAGCTTGATATAGTGTTTCATATGCAGCAAAGTAACGATAGTTGCCTTGCTTACACGTTGTCTGCCATTTGCAATCTGTTAACCGAAATCGGAATATCCAGTACAAGTGGAATTCTTGGTTCAACAGAGGCCTCTACAGAAAATATGTGCTCATCAATATCAGTCCAGCAACAACTATACGTTCTTCTTAGGCGATCGTTGAAGAGAGCCGAGACTTTAAAGTTGATGCGATTAATTTCTTCCAATCATCTAGCTATGGCTAAATTTTATTTGACGGTATGAGTCATCTATAATCATCTTTTTTGATGTCTTTCATCAATGTCTGTTTAGCTGCCATGGCCTTTTTGTATTCAGAAAATTATTCTTCATTAATAGTAATTGTATCTTCTTTGGTAATTTGAAGCATGTTCAAAGTACTACGCAATCCTTTGGTCCTAAGGCGCCTATGCAACTCCAAACTTGCCCAGCGACTGTTTGCAAGGTACAGTGGAAGAATGCTCTCAATCTGTTGAATAGAAAAGCTAATATCGCAATGGCAACTTTTAAGCATTAAACCTTGTTTAATTTTCAGGAAATTAGATTGAGTTCTCAACTAATTAATGAATTTGACATTGAAAGTTCTACAATGATGACGGAAGGCGCGATAAGTACTTCATGGCTTAAGAACTTACAAATGCCAATGGCATCAATTGTTCTGACTCAAGAAGATTACTCTACAACAAGCTCAGATGCTGTAAATTTGTGTGCTCAAGGTATCGCCATACCTGGGTCTGTCTTACAGTTATTAGGCTCCTCACGCTTACTCCGTGCCACATCGTGGGAGTTATATGGAAGGTACAAAGCAAATTTATCATTCCTAGGAAGATGTTTTTCATCATCAATACTTAAATTGATATAATATTAATAAATACTGAGTGCATAGCTGACATCTATACTTAGAAAGGTAAAATGCATCAATATAAATTAAATGAAACAATCTGTTCCTAGTTCATTTAGCGTGCTTGAGTTGTACTGTGAGTGTCTATATGTTGTATTTGGTCAGTACCATATCTATTCATTATAATACCGAAAACAATATATAGTTTGTAGTCTGTTTGTATTGACTCTGGTCTCTGAAATAACTGATAATGGTTTTCAAGTCAACATGTTTACTCAAATCCTGTTATACATTGTAAATGGTTTTATTTGTTTTGAGTCTTGAGTGTTTGTTTTCTGATTTAATTTTAACTCATGTGCGTTTTATGCATGGGAGACTAATATTCGAAATTACACTTTATCGAAGCTACAACTTAATTGTAATATTAAAGTTTAAGTTTGCTCTTTTCTGATGAGTGACTATGCTTTTATCTCCAGCGCATCTCTGGCAAGGATAAATGCACTAGTCTTTACAACCTTGTTCTCTGATACTGCAAGGTGGATACTACTAAATGCTCATCTCTTTAGTTTTCTTACTTCATTCTATAAAGAACCTGGTGCTAAATACATGCTGATGCATTCTTCTGTCTCAGCTCAGCTGATGTTTCACTGGGATACGCTAAGCTAATTCAATATCTAGCAGAGCACAAGGGATACAAAGGTCAGTTTTGTGTATGATGTTTTCGTCTGCAGCTTTGTAGTTTATACAACTTAAAACTAGAATTAAATTTTCACGTGAATGAACGTAAGAGTTTTACTATTCCTTGGAGTTGAAAACATTTTTGAATTACAGTTGTTTCTTGTTTGCAACAGTATTTGTAAAACTATTAAATGATTGACTTTGCTTGCAGAAGCATTTGCTGCTTTGAAGATTGCAGAAGAGAAGTATTTATCTATTTCTAAATCACGAATACAAATATTAAAGCTCCAGTTACTCCATGAACGAGCTCTACAGCGGTAAGTTGTCAAATGCACTTTGGATAATCCAGTTTATATATGATAATGATATCAGAACTTCCTTTATGCAGAGGGCACTTAAAAGTTGCTCAACAAGTGTGCGATGAGATAGGAGTTATGGCATCCCCTGTTATTGGTGTAGACATGGAGCTGAAATTAGAGGGTAGCATCCGCCGTGCTAGAACACTTCTTGCTGCAAATCAGTTCAACCAGGTCAATATATTAACAACATTACAGCATAATTATGGATGCCGAGGTCTTTCTAAAATAAATCATCATAACAAGTATATGATACTTAAGATTGAATGTTTTTGGTTTTTATCAAATGCTATAATTGTCAATTGGAAAAGCATAATGGGTCCTTAGTTTCTGCCAATATGAGCACTACAATCACGTATTTATAAGGCTGGAATTCTTTCGACTACACCGTTTGCTTCCATTTATTATTACCGTTTGAACTGTCTTTTTTGGTACTAGTACTAACCATGCGTAATTATTCCTTGCAGGCGGCTACTGTTGCACATTCACTCTTTTGCATGTGTTATAAATTTAATATGCAGGTTGAGAATGCCACTGTGCTTCTCTTGCTAGCCGATATTCACAAGGTATCTTAACCCGGGTGCTATGAAATGCTCTTTACTTTACTATGGAATTTATCATTGATTTCACTTTTTTTTAAGTATCACTAATATCAACTTTCAAAATGTTGTTTCAGAAATCAGGAAATGCAGTTCTAGGTCTTTCATATGCATTGGCGAGTCTTTCATTTTGTCAATCTTTTAACTTGGATCTCCTAAGAGCATCAGCAATGCTCACACTATCAGAGCTTTGGCTTGCACTTGGGACGGATCATGCAAAGAGGGCTCTAACCCTCTTGCATGGAGCTCTTCCTATGATTTTTGGACATGGAGGTCTGCAGCTATGTGCCCGTGCCCGCATTGTCGAGGTGAAATGTTTGTTGTCAGATCCCAGTTTCTCAGGTAATTTGTAGTCCAAATATCAGGCAGACTATAGCATTTTCTGGACACAGCCTATCCTTTCGCTTCCATTCCTCAATGTATCAAATAATTCTTTATTGACTTTAATGTTCTAAGATTTGTTTTGCTGGAGATATAGATCAAATTTTGAATTCTGTTTTTATTTGTACTAGTTTTTGAGGATCCGGAAGCAGTTCTGGAGCCACTTATTCAAGCCTCTGAGGAGCTAGAAGTGTTGGAGGTCAGTGATTATTTTTGTATTTGCCATTGAACTGTCGATGGAGCAATTTTTCAGAAACTTCTTGGATAAGTGTTTGGTGGCTATTGGCTAGTTCTTACTTCATTTTATTATGTTGGCAGTATCATGAAATGGCAGCTGAAGTATTCTACTTGCTGGCCCTTGTATATGATAAATTAAACCAGTTGGATGAAAGGGAAACAGCAGCAGCTTCATTCAGAAGACATATGCAGGCTCTTGAAGATCCTCAAGATGAAGACGATCCTCTCATCAAAACATTCTGAATGCAAAGCTTTTATCACCTCTAATGACAAGAATGTGCTTGTACAAACTTCGTTCGAGTCCAAAACATGTTGGTTCATTGATTTACAAATATGTTTGTATAACAGACTTGTAAATGCTGTTCGATGGAGAAATATGATTGTGCTTTTCTTGTTTTTACGTCTTAAGGAAAAGATCTGGGCATATTTTTACTTTTTGTGTGATTGTTATACACAATCTCGATTATTGATTAATTTAATGAATGAGATTTAAAATAAAAATAATCGTTAAATCTAACTGTCCGTTTTTTATTATAAAAAATATAACTTAATATTAAAGTCTTAATTATAGAGAAGTATGTTACTGGGCCATCCGCTCAAACAAGCGCGGTAGATACTCGGTGATGTTGTAAATGGGCCAGGCCCATATCGAAAGCACCGACTCTCCATGTATAGGGAGTATCACTCGCAAACCGCGTAATTTCAAAAACAAGGATCGTCGGAGTAGAAGAACGAAGAACAAGACGCCGATCGGAGACTGAAAGGAAGTTGATATGGATAAGACTGATGAAATCCGATTACGTAAAAGAGATCAACTTCTCACTGATCAAAAGAATTGCCTCTTTGATAAGCTCCACAAGTTTGGGACGGCTACTGGATTCGATGTCGCCGCCGTCGTCTTCTCCATCGACGGAAAACCGACTTTCTTTGGTGAGGCAACTCTTCTTGAACGCTTTATGTCGAGATCGTTGGTACTGGTGGCGAATTGGAGTTGGATCATGGAACTGTTGAATCGGTGAAGCTAGGGTATCTGCAAATGGAGGAGCAGGTCAATCAATGCGTTGACTGTGAGCAATTGGTCAATATGAAAATAGAATTGCTCGAATTGAAAGGTTAGATTCCTCTGTGAATCATTCTTTTTGTTTCTGAGAAAAATTGGCATTGGATATTTCGATTTGATATTTTGTTGATTTTATGATAAATTGATGATGAAGAAGGTGCTGATATCTTTGATTTGATCGTTGGCAGAGAGTAAACTGAAGGGAGTGCTGACGAATGAAGAAGCTGAAGCAAGATCATTGGAGTCATCTTTGGCACTTATGGAGATGTTAGATCCTGGAAGGACATTAGAGATGAATGATTTGGTTACAAATCTCATGGAGATCAAATTTCAATGTGATGCGGACGCTTTCTTCATCTGTGCTAGCAAAAGACGCCAGTCACGGCCATCAGATTTCACACTTGCCCTAGAGATGGACCTGCATTACTCAAGTTGATTCAAACATTCCTTGATTATCAACTAGGGATTAAAAAACCAGTTCGGTCGAAGAAAGTTGACGTTGAGAAAGTGTCGTCAGCTGAAATGGTGGCGGTGGGAGAAATGTCACAAACCAGTGATGCTGATATTCCTTCATTTGAAAGCATATCTGCTTCTGCCAAGCAAATGGTACAAGGCTTGGTTGCTGCTGAAATATCACATAGGCACTCAATGTCTCAGGCCGGTGTTGCTGCAGGGAACCCATTGTCACTAACTATAGGTCTTTCCAGCCCAGTGTTTAAATCCAGTGTTGCTGAAAGGAACCAAGTGATAAAGTCCATCATTGCTGATAACAAGGGGAAATCAACTACAACTATATCAAAGGCAGATATGGTGAGCATGGCCAATAATGTACTCAAGTTGATCAACATGAAACTAGACAAGGCAAACGCTGCATTACGTGAACAACTTGGGATCAACAAACCAGTTACCACAACTGAAACAGATAATGAATTTGTCGAGGACGGTGAAGGCAACCTCGTTCCGAGCAGAAAATTACTCTGATTTGTTTGTGCCTCAAAATAGTTTCGTGGATGCGTAAATGTTGTCGAAAATCGAAATACGTAGAACATCTATATCAAAACAGTGTAACCTCAGGCTTCCAATTTTTCATGAGCAGTGCAAGAAGCTAACCAGTGTCCATACACTTGGGACCCTTATACAAAATTAATTCAGTAACATCGGCCAAAAAGCAAAATTCAATCCCTAAGCTAAGTTGCAGCCAGAAAATTACCGCTTCTTCATCTTCATTGATAGGTTGGCGGGTAGCAAATTCAGTAAGCTAACATGCAATACAATTTAAACAGGATAAAGTTATTTAATTGGAAAGCAGCTTAAAGTTAAATAGTGAATTAATGTTTATTTATGAAATAGTGATGCTAAGAGAAATCGGGAGAGACAAATAAATTTTGTAATTTAAAATTAATTTAGAGCAAAAATTCTCAAATATAGAACAATTCGCTCCCACTGATTTTAATTTTATGCCCCCGATCTTTCAGAAAAAATCTATATTGAAATCGCCCCCCGTCAAATTTATTTCTGGATCCGCTAGAGTGAGATAAGCTTTAGAAATGTGATATTACGAATATAAATTAAAAATATTAATGTAAATGAACATTTCTTCAAGGATGTATAGCTAAATCAGATACATACAACTTGTTAAAAGATGAAGAAATAAATACTATTTTAAGTGTTGGAAAAATGAAAATCACCCTTGGAAATTATGCTCTGCTCACACTGTATGTTACGTAAACGTCTTGAGAAATTGACAGTCTAAATTATTTACGGAGGTTATCATCAAAGTCTTTATTGTGTTCTCGGATAAGGCCTCTAGGAATCTTTCCTATGACCTACCTGACCGGCACTACTCAGCCAAGATGTGGCTCACTTTGTGGGCAGCAAGTTCAGCAACAATGTACTTAAGGAAAGACCGATCAAGGAATGCTGTCAAATAACAACATTCAGCAGCAATGTCCTAGCTTCCAAAGATTGTTGTGTTAGATCAGCTCAGCTCAAGTCAGCTCACGGTAGCTCAACCTAGCTCAAGGGAGTTCAGGGCAGCTTGTCCCAGCTCAAGCTAGCTCAGCTCACATCAGCTCATAGAGCTACTGCTCCAACAGACCAAGGATCAGCTACAATTCTGATCACAGTCAGCCCCTATGCACATGCAGACTTTGGGAAAGACTATCATCATCTAGCCTATGGTCTGAATAACATAGGACTTTGTATTGGTAATCTGTCCATGTTCTTATGTGTCTCATTTTGTACTAAATGATCAGTTAGAGTAGCATAGGTTATGAGGGCAGTTTGTATAGAAGGTATCTCCTTGGAGATAACCCTTATCCCCTTGTGAATAAGGTAACCGGCTGTCCTTTTAGGGCAGGAACATCTGCAATTGTAACCCAACCTTTATCCAATCAAACTATCTTCAACTTATCAAGAAAACCCAGGGAAATCCTTGTGTTATCAGCAGCCAAGTGCTGTTTGTTTTACCGAGTTAAAGGTCTTCAAACAAGACCAGACTCTGCAGCGTAGTTGCTGCCATTCAGAGTCGAAGTCCCTCTCGTTAGGGCGTACTCTTGGTGTATTCAAAATCCCTCTTGTCAGTGCAAATACTTGCTGACCTTAGGGTTAGTAATCCAAACGCTTCCGCATAAATAACAACACCGAAGGAACCAATTTAGAAGGACACAACCGGGCTTTTATTAGAGAATTCTGAGTTTTGGAATAAATAGGTTCATACCAGGCTTCTTGTCGACCAACTTCATGGTTTTAAGGAAAATGTATGCCTCTCCAGACTGTTGGAATCCTCAAGTGCTAATATCATATGAATTATGGCATGCTTCTATTGTAAAGAATTTGATGCTTTGAAATTGGGAAATGTACACTTTGCCAGAAAATGCATATGAGACATATTTTGAAGGAGTCGCCTTAAGAAATATTTAAATAACATAATTAGTGAGTCATAAAAGATATCTGATGCAATAAATGAGTAGTGATTACGCCATGTTAATCAAATTTTGTATGTTATGCGACTAAATATAAAGTGACTTACCAAAATTTGTCTCGTAAGGATCATTTTAAGAATTAGATGTATGCTCTATTGGACAATTGACAAGGTAAGGAATTACGGAAAATATGTCTCCGGCGCATATCTTGCTCGAGAGCGGGTTACACTGAAGAGTCACTAAGACTCAAGAAGAGTTGATGACGTGATTTGTTTCTCATATCAGAGAATGAAGAAGTAGAAGATACATGCGAGTTCTTGAGAACCTTTCATAATGTGGGTTGTGAAGACGACGAAGGATTAAGATACTATACTATAAAGGCGTAAAATACACTTGTACCATGTGCCGTGTCAAAGTGATCTTTGGATAGTATTTTGTTCATCGGGGAATTTGATACATTGTGGGGATGATTGACTAGTTCAAGCCCGAGTTTAAGCAAAGTTAGATATATTGAGGAGCCTACCTTATTCTACACGCATTTCATCTTTTGAAAACACTTTTCGCCAAGAAGAATGGGGTGGATAAGGTAAAATATGGTGGAGTTAGGAGTGTTGCATATGCGTATAGTGGGGAATGTCATCAATTGGGCACATTATTTTTGTAGACAGCTAAAAACCCTCAAAGTTGATCATCCAATTACTTGTGGGGTTTGTGATGTATTTGCTGAGGAGACTAACCAATTGAATTTTGATTGGTTCTTAGGCCGATTAATTATGTTAGATTTTAGTTAGGGAGGAATATTAGAGTGACGTCAACTGACGATGGGTTTACAACGCTGACGAGCGACGTCGTCCACCACAAAGTCTTCCTCATCTACGAAGAAGAACCTCATCAGAGGCAGGGGTAGAGGCAGAAAAAGAGGAAACCATCAGATGGTGATAGCAGATCTAGATGCGTTGCATTAGCAACAACCACAACCTGACCACCACTAGCATTCAGATGAGCAGATTAAATATATGTTTAACATGATAAGGGTTCTATATATTGTAGTGCATGGAGGATTCTAGTCAATACCAGCTCCACCACAAGATGGAGGTCAGGCGACGCGATTCCACTGGAGTACATGCCTCATCGCCTTGGTTTCGCTACGAGAACCTATCTTTTATCACTTCTAGCACATAAATTTTATTTTACTTTGAATCTTGCATGTTTATCATCTTAACGTTTGAATTGTATCGTGAACATGATTCAATTCAAGTGTGGGTGGGAGTTTTTCCATCAGCATGTTTCTTTCATTAGCATACATCGAGTGTGTTATGAGCATTTCTAGTTTAGCATGAGTTGTTATGTAAGAACTATGTTTCAGAATATGAAGTTGATAGAAAATGTTTTAGAGAGACTTCACACACGTTCATTAGCTCAATAAAAATCACTACCATATGTTGAATTTGTGGAGGTCGGCACACTAAGTTGAAAAAGAAAAATTATTATTACATTTCTTATAAATGCCAAGGATTGGTAAGGTAACTCTCTTTTGAAATTATTTAAATAAAAGTGGCACTGACAAATAATCAACTTAGGATTATCACGTGCGGGAGAAAGCAATTCAACACGGAAAAATATATCATTATCTCCTAATAATTCAGAGATAACAAGCAAGTCAAATGGTAACACGTATTATTTGAATCTCCAATTGGTAGTATTGATTGTAGTGAATATCTTGATAAAATTTGATGATTTATCCTTGACATGATATTAATAATTTGAATAATTGAATTTCTTGAATTTGTTCTTATCTGGGACGAACAAAGATAAGTGTGAGGTGGTTATTTGATGAGCTACACCACTAGACTTTACTTTATGGAGGTGATGTTTGAGGTGAACATTTAAGTTTAACAATTTTATTTAGAATTAAATCTCATCCGTTGGATTATAATAATCAATGATCGAGATCATGTCTTACGGTCTCACACATATTTAGATATCCTTCTTGAACTTTACTTATCAATGAAAATTATAAATGTTAATATTCAAAAAAGGAGAGTATACTTCAAAAGAGACATTAAGTTTTTGTGATATGGAAGAACTTAATCTGAATCGTTGATTACAATTATCTGACGGTTGAGATCAAAGTTTATTTCGGTTGGATTCAAAAAATTCCAACGGTTAAGATTATCAATTTTATTTTAAAATTAAATCTCATTAGATAAATTGTTAGTAATAAACAATCAATATTTTGTGTTCCGGTCTTAATTTATTTAATATTTACATTTTTACATGAAAAGGATATTTACCTCACTGGGTTAAGATTTAGAGGGCGATATGTTTTTGTGAGATCAAATGACTTGATCATAATGTTGATTTAATTAATCTGACAATTGAGCTTTATTGAGCTTTTATTAAATTTGGTGATTTGAATTTCAAAAACACGTCGTGGTTGGAATTGCCGATTATTTTAATTTTCAATCTCATCCGTTAGATTAAGTAATTAATGAATGAAATTGTATCTCATTTTCTGACAAAAAAAATATGGGTTTATTGCCGAAAACCACCTCTTATAGGGCGTAATTGCCGAAAACCACCCGTTGTTCGTTTCTTTTTTGCTGAATCACACATTCTAACGTTTTCCGTTCAATTAGTGTTAAATCTCCGTTAGATGGATTAATTAGGCATTATTAATTAGGTTACTCTGTGGATCCAACCAATTTGGTGGACTCGTGGATCCCCTCTTGCATCCGTTGATTGTATTTTTTGGATGCATCAGATTGCGCCACGTATGTGCATTTGTCATGTGCACATCACGTGTGCACATGACAAATGCACACGTGCAAGTCACATGCTTCATTAATGCGTTGGCACAATCTAGTGCGTCCAAAAAATGCAATCAACGAGTGCAAGAGGGGATCCACGAGTCCACCAAATTGAGAGGATCCACATGATACTTTCCCTATATATATATGATGGACAGAGATCAAGGAGGACATCTATTTATACGTAAGACAGTAGGACATCATCTCAACCATTTATTTCTAATAATCTAATAATTGAAATGGTCGATTAGATAGACAGACGGAGTAATACAAAAGTGTGAAATATTGTATAAAATATAAAAAAGGTCAGAGAATTTAGAGATACGGGTGGTTTTCGGCAATTACGGCCTATAAGAGGTGGTTTTCGGTAATTATCCCTGTTAAGATTTGGGGTTGAATTAATTGAATTTTATTAACCTAATTAATGTCTAATTAATCCATCTAACGGAGATTTAACACTAATTGAACGGAAAACGTTAGAATGTGTGATTCAGCAAAAAAGAAACGAACAACAGGTGGTTTTCGGCAATAAAATGTATAATGGGTGGTTTTCGGCAATTACGTCATATAAGAGGTGGTTTTCGGCAATAAACTCAAAAAATATATTCTTGAAACTTTTTTACTCTTATTAAATAAATAATTTATACGATTCTGAAAATTTAAAGCACTTCCGGGGGATCTCATCACCATCCACTTCCGTTCGCGTCTCAGGTGCCACATTGTCTTCAAGCTTTCATATTTTCAAATTAGATATGTTTGTTTGTCGTCGAATAAAATCTGTGTAGTTAGGTATATTTGGATTTGATTTGATTTTATGTACATGTAATGAAAACTGAAGGAATGGGGACAGTTGATATATTTTTATGATTTTGTTTTGAATGTTTCTGCCTCATAATTTCTTACTTTGGGTTGATTCAAATTTGTGATAATCTGGTCTGTTTCAGGTTGCCAGGCTCAATGAAAAGTCTTCTTCTTTTGGGTTTGTAGTAGTTTGGTTAGATTTAGTGATTTGTTTAAAGAAGGGTTCAAGTTCAGATAGGGGGCTGGGTTGTTTGTAGAGGCTTCCGAATTGGGAAATGTTTTCAACTTGCATAGATATTGAATTATGGGTGTGGCGCAAAGCCAGGAACTTGATGAGATGAAAAGATAGGTTTGTTTGAGAAAGTCGAACAAGATATACCATGCAAGTGAACGTTGGACATGACATAGATGGCATTTCTCATCGTGTTGGGGGAAATGGGAATGAGAAATTCATTCCATTTGATATAGAAATAAAGCCAACTGTTGAAGTAGACTCTTCGAGTAATGCATTCGAGGATTCAAAGATTGTAGGGGATTATGAACATACAGAGGCGAGATTCCAGAACTCGCACATTCGTCCAAATATACTGAAGACTTTGTTCTTCATTCTGATCTGGTTCATCTTCAGCACATTCTTGACGCTGTAAGTCTCTCTATCAAATTTGATTAAACCACGATAACTTTGATCGAAGGGGTTACTCAAACGATTGTTGATTTGATTGATCAGTTATAACAAAACTCTACTGGGGGATACTATGGGCAAATTTCCAGCTCCATTACTGATGAATACGGTCCACTTCGCAATGCAAGCAGTAATTTCAAACACGGTCACATGGTGCTGCCCTCACATGTTTCAACCCTGTGTGGCAATGTCATGGAGCGACTATTTTGTTAAGGGTAATGTACCCATTTCTTGTGCTAAGTTAATGGATTCATGTTTCAGTTCATCAATCTTCAGAGTTTTGTTTTTGCTACCAGTCACTTTTGATTCTAACATTTCTATCTTCTTGTTGACAGTTGTGCCAACAGCTCTTGGAACGGCTTTGGATGTTAATTTAAGCAATGCATCCCTCGTTTTCATATCTGTTACATTTGCAACCATGGTGCGCTAGCCATTACCCATCTAAAGCTTCTTTTAACTCTTTTTAGGTTCATGATAAGTTTTTGAAATATTTTCCCAAGTGATTTCGTATTTTATTTGTTCAGTGTAAATCTGCAGCACCTATATTTCTCCTTCTTTTTGCTTTCTCGTTCAGGTGAGTGTCTTTTAAATTCGAATGCTTGCATGCAATTGGGCATATCTTAAATTCTTACACAATAACTTGTTGTCAACTCTAGGGTTGGTTATCTTATGATCTAACTGTTATCGATTCAATGCGTAAGTACAATGCTGCAGCTTGGACCTTAGCTTTTTTCCTATTGGTTTTTGGAAGGTTGGAGACACCCAGCCTTAAGCTACTCGGCATTATCTTAGTCATCTCCACTGGAGTTTTGTTAACTGGTAATGACTCTTATTCTTTTCGACTCACCTTGCAAAAATCTTTAAATCAGGCAAGCACAGGAACTTATCCCCCCAAAAGTGAAAGTGTAAAAGTGCTTTTGTCTTCTTTGTTTTCTGCACATAATTTATAATCTGAGTTGAGTATGCCTGTTTCAATTAAATCACTATCTTATAATTCCAATGTGTTTCAGTTTCCAAGGAGACGGACTTTGAGCTTTCAGGCTTTATTATAGTTATGTTGGCTGCTGTTATGTCTGGGTTTCGGTGGACCATGACTCAGATTCTTCTTCAAGTATGTCATTTGATCGGCTTCTGATTTTATTTCTGTTTGCATTTACTTTGGCTTTGTTTTAACCATCTTTCACGCTTTTTGTTTCCACCTGGACCTCTCAAAGAAAGAATCCTATGGTATGAATTTTTACTCTGGATTGGATAGTTTTCTCAGACTTGTTTCAATCTGATATTTTTTTATTTCTGCTTTGCATAGGTCTGAAAAATCCGCTTACCTTCATGAGTTATGTGACACCAATAATGGCTGCGTCACTGCTATTTTTTCTCTGATATTGGATCCATGGGATGAGCTTACATCAAACAATTACTTCAACAGTTCACAGCACACTGCCCTCAGTTGCATGCTAATGGCCTTTGGCGGGACCTTGGCTTTTCTTATGGTAAGGTCCACTTAATAGTCAAGATAAAACAAGGTCAAACGATAATCAGTGAATTCTTTGCTGCCTATGACGAGACTTATTCCTGCAGGTACTAACAGAATTTATACTAGTGTCGATAACTAGTGCAGTAACAGTGACGATAGCTGGAGTTGTAAAAGAGGCAGTGACCATACTGGTAAGTTTGGTTGACTATCCTACAGTTCCTACTCATTTGAGCGATAAATTTTCACCGAAAAACTTGGATTTTCTTCTTTTAATTAGGTTGCAGTGATCTATTTGCACGACAAGTTCACCTGGTTAAAGGGACTTGGGTTGTTCATAATTATGATCGGTGTTAGTTTATTCAACTGGTACAAGTAAGTGCAGTAAAAATTATATCCTGAAAATTGTATCTTAAAAATCTGCTTATCTTGTGACTTGTGATGATGTCTTATTGATGTCTTGAATTCGTCCACAGATACAACAAGCTTCATAAAGGAAACGAGTCTCAAGAAGATTTTTCGGCGGCTAAATATGTCATTCTCGAAGAGGAAGATGATCTGCAAACCGAAAACCGAAAACTGAAAAAACCTTTTGGACATTGTGGGACTGACTTCAGAGGTGTAAAGAAGTGCAACCTCATGAAGCTACATGAAAAGACTTTTCAGGCAGGTCAAATGCGTGCTAGAGGACAAGTTGGGTATTCTGAAACTATTTGCTGCAGCAAGTTGGATATTCCATTAAATATTTAAATCTTTCCAAACTAGGAACTTATATTCAGTTTTACGCGAGTTACATAGTTAGAAGTCATGGCGTTTTGGGGACGTAGTCATTGGGATATTGTTGTAAATCATTTTTTTCTTCTGTTCGAGCAATGTAGGCTAGCATTATAGTCTAAATTATATATTGATTTCGTATCTTTGAAAAGTGTCATAACAGGAAATTTCGTATCCTTGAAAAGTTAGAGGCAGTATGTGTAAAGTTATAGACACAGGAAATGTACATAACACCACCTCATATGCAATTTAGATGTGTTCCGGTAAATTCATACGAGGTTTACAGTTAATGTAGTTTATATTGTCCTATGAAAATCTCAATCATTCAGAAAACTGATTTTGTAGAGAAGACAAATTCATTCATTCAATCAAACAAAAGTAAGTGTTTTTATAAAGTATAATATTTTTTAGGAGTTATACCACAATGAACTTTCACTTTATCTTATTTAACTAAAACAAGTGTTTTAACCACTAGAGCGGTGTCCTAGTGGTTGGAGCATCTTCATGAATACTCTAGGTCTTAGGTTCAAGTCTAGAGACCATACCTTATACTGAAGAATCATCAATGGTGGATGCTTGCTTTGTTGGTGACATTTGATTAGAGATAGAGATTCTTACATGGAGATTGTTGATTGATCAAGACCTAAGAGGGAGAGCTTACATGATTGGTGAATGAAGATTGGTGAAGAGACCTAATAAAGATGATTAATTGGAGAGCATAAATTAGACATGTGTAGATTAGAAATACTTGAGCTTGAATGATACCGTTGTTGCTGTAGGTCATCGTTAGATGGTTCCGAAATTCATAACAACGAGATACTTGTAATAAATAAAAAAACAAGTGCTTTAAAACTCGAACCGATCTAGGTTGGTTTGATCGTGAACTGATAAGTAAACCGGTTCGGATAAGTTGCAGACTCGGACCGGTCAAATTCGATCAAGTATCTGTCCAATTGGCCCGTTTTTTAAGAAATCGACCTTATTAGCTAATAATTTATAAATATAAGAAATAACATAGTAATGAATCAAACCTAAAGTCTATTTTTAGTCAACAAATCTACTAACAAACTCACATATAAATTCTTGTCCTTTTTATATATATATAGGGAAAGTATCATGTGGAACCCCCACCTTTTCATGGATCCATGGATCCCTCTTTGCAGCCGTTGATTGCATTTACTGTTTGCATTTTAGATGCACCAGATTGTGCCAGCGCATTAATGAGCATGAGCAACTCACGTGTGCATTTGGCATGTGCAACTCACGTGTGCATTTCAAAAATGCAAACACGTGGCACAATCTGGTGCACACAAATAATGCAATCAACGGTGATGAAGGGGGATCCATGGATCCATGGAAATGGGGGGTTCCACATAATACTTCCCCTATATATATATATATAAGGTTAATTAAAGATGACCACCTGTATAGTATGACATATTCCACGCATCCACTTTTATATTGTAATATTGTATTCAACCACTTTTATAACGTTTGTCGTTACCAAACAACCACCTACCATTGTTGCGTCAAAAATTTCGTTAAATATATTAACTTTTTAATATAATAAAATATTTATTACAATACACCACTAATATAATAAATGAATTTTCAGTTCACCACCTCTATAATTGCTTTCGTTACCATTGAACCACCTCTCTGTTATCATTGGTGGTTATTTGGTAACTGCGATAATTATATGGTGTTTGAATGCAATATACACGTGGTTTCGTAATATATGATATGTTATATAGGTGTTCATATGTAATTAACCCTTATACATAATACATATTTATAAATTTTATACTTAATTTTAATTAACCTAATTTTAATTTTAATTAAAATATGCATTGACCCAAGGTTCAAACCGATTGAATCTTTGACCCATTGACCCACTACCCAGTTAAAATATTTTTATAATTGTACTAATTGCACATTAAAACGTGCATATTTTTATGATACATTAAATTAAGAGAATGGATCAAATGAAAAGTGGTAGTTTGGTTATAAAATGCAAACAAATCTGAATCACCCATTAAATTACATCCAACGGTTAATAAAATCATATTAATTAATATATTAAATGACAAAAGGACAATAATGAAAATACAATTTATAATATCTTTACAAATATACTAATTATAGAAAACATGTTTAGTAATTATCTATATCGGCAGAAGTATTTTTCGGTGTATGAAAAATGGCTTCAAAAAATCGTCAACAGAGGCCTTCCTATTTTATATATAGTATAGATTAGAGCGTATTGTAATAATATTTTGAAATATATGATGATTTATAAACGATTTCAGATATTTAGATGAGAAGTCAAGATCATGTGAAAATAATATATTAGTAAAAATAATAAACAAGCATCGGCCGTAAATTTGTTAATTTAAACGGAAGATATTTTGTGATACATAGCAACTATCTAAGATTTGATTCATGATTAAAAAATTAAACATTCGGATAAGAGTAAATTAGGAACAAAAAGAACTCAAGTGGTTAGCAAACAGTAAAGCACCAATCAAGCTCCTGATTAGACCTGTAAATTTTATCCATATCTGTTTATTATCCATCATCCGTCCATTTAAGTCAATTCATAACTATCTATTTAGTTAAACGGATAAAGTCTTCCATATCTGTTTACCATCCGTTTATTAAATGGATGAAAAAGATGAATCATATTAATTTATCATCCATTTACGAAATAGATGGTAAACGGATTGACGGATAAAGCACTATCTATTTAGCATCCATATACTATCCGCTTATTATCCTATTATAATTCATTTACAAATAACTCATAAATGGATAAACGGATGGTAAATGGATATGGATGATAAACGGATAAACGGATGGTACACGGATAAATGGATTATCCGTTAATCTGTCATCCTCTTACAATCCGTCAATTTAATCCATTTAAGTTTAACGTAGTAAACGGATGACATTCATTTATCATCCGTCCATTTACCGTCCATCCATTTGTCATCCATCCATCCATTTGACGGGTTTACTCCTAATATTCTATTCCTCAAACCTCTAGCATTTAAAGTCTAGGAACCTTGCAGATTTTAACCGCATGTCAAAAAGATTGGGAATGTTCACATTTTAATGGAGTCCACTCATACTCTATGGGTTGCACAGAGTTCACTCATCTTGGACCCTTTAAAACGCCTATAGTCTTATTCTTTCCTTTAAAATCAACACTGGACATGAGTTCCTAACAACATCCTTAAGGTCACTCATCGTCACTTTACTCCACCATTGCTTGAAGTTGTGGGTCACTAAATTCTTCCATTTAAGTGTAAAGCCCGGAAACATCACTCTTGTTTGACTACCCACAAATAAAAACATACTCAGGTGCTTTATAGCATCTTTCAAAGGTGTCTGACCATCATCCGCATTGCATGAAAGCTCCCCCGGGAAGTCTTGATAAAACCAATCTGTAACGACCCGACGGGGGCGCCCGATCCGAGTCGTTATAAGCCTAACTGTCCCAGAACACATGCCACAAAAATGTCCTTGATCACCACAATTCAGAACTTTATCCTCGAAAAATCAGGGTATCTTAGTGATATGTTGTCACGAACCAAAAAAAGGATGAAGACCGGCGCTTAACCAGTATGCGAGGCAAGCCTCTTAATTCAATAATCGATAAAGTATTCTAAAACAAGGGAATAAAATAAAATAAAATAAATAATTATATAAATGTCAAGTACAACAGAACGCCTAGACCAACAACTGAATTAATATATGAAAACTAGTTGAGCTGACTAGATGACACCATGCAGGAAACGAACTACTCGGTAGCGTAGAAAGTTGATTAATCCTGATTGTCAGCTCACTTATCTGAAAATAACGTGGGATAATAACGTGTGAGTCACATTGACTAAGTAAATAAATAACATGCTCATTAACGTATAATAATTTATATCCATATTTAAAACCAACTTTAATCTCAATCGTCAAATTAATCAAATCAACGGCCAAAATTACGTCCTTAGTTCTCACTAAATTTACATGTCTCTCTAGAACTCAACTCACGCACACACAATGTAATAAAAAATAATAAAAAATACTATACTTAGTGTAAAATCATTCCCAACAAGAATTTAACATTAAAATAGTTCAAATGAATCATTTACAACTACACAGAAATTAAATTGTCAAAGAAATCATTTGCTTAAGCGCCATTATTGGGTCTTTCGGATCATCGGGTTGAGTAAAACCCAACCGGGATGATTGGTTTGACCTGGGTCACATGCAATTTTGGTTCAACAAGTAAACTAACCGATTAAGTTCCCCGACTCCAGGTTAACCCGCCGGGTCGGGTCAGGTTTAATTACATTGCTTTAAATTATTATTAAATTTTCTTTTTCCATCCAATTTCTTTCTTGTTCGAGTGCCAGAGGTTTGTAATTTTTCGGGTGCGGCTGAGAATGGTTTAATTAAGTAGCCCTTTGTTCGAGTTAAGCTGGAATTATTTTTGAGATTATCTGAAAATTTAAGATTATTTTTGATAAAGTTATGGATCAACGCATACTTTACTAGTAAAATGAAAAAGGTAATCAGTAATTAAGTATTTTCCTTAATCATGTTTCGAGCGAAAAATTAAATTAAAAGAGAAATGCCTGTCTTGAATAAAAACAGACTTGTCTAAATGTAACTGATAATATATATGCCTTGAATAAATAACCTGGATATGTCTGCTACTCAAGAATGCCTTCCATTTCTATGCTTCTGCTTTTTGTTTGGTTGGTAACTCCTTCAGCATTCATTTATGGTAATCAGAAACTTCTTCCTTACATCTTGTAAGGTTTAATATTATATGACATATATTTTTCTTTCAAGGCTATGGATTCGAGCATGTCAATGGATCAACTGGCCGTTCTCTTCTCCAGATCAAAAAAGGTACATATGTTGGTATCATTTCTGGTACCAAAACAGAAAATTGCGTCCTGATTATGACGAGTTTCCATGACATATTCTTAACTCTATTGCTGTAATTTTGTAGACTGCAGCGAAGATTTTGAGAACAAGAACTACACTATCATCACCAGTAAATGCAAGGGACCATATTATAGTAAAGAAGCATGTTGTGGTGCATTCAAGACATTTGCCTGCCCATTCGCGGACCTGATTAACGATGAGAAAACCAATTGTGCAACCACAATGTTCAGCTACATAACCCTTCTCGGAAACTACCCTCCAGGCCTGTTTGCCAATACTTGCAGTGAAGGTAAACATGGTCTAGCTTGTCCAGACGATACAACTACACAAATTCAGAAGAATAGCGGCCTTTTGTCGGTTGCAATCCATCACCCAAGTGCTGCCCTGGTTGCCAAGTTCTCAATTATCTTAACCATCTACTGGTTACATTTTAATTTCTAACACAGCTCGGTGAAGTAGATAAGTAAAATCAACGTTTTAGGCTGATAATAATTACCAATAACAAGATATCGCAGGTAACATGATTCTCTTGTAACAAAAACGTCAGAGAACTATCTTTCGGGCATATTTCAGTTACTGTCTGGTCTCAGGCTCTGGCGTGCCACAACCAGAAAATATGAAAAACTAAACTAGAAACACATAAGATAGTCAATGCGTGAAAACTGGACAGCAAGTGGAAAACAACGAATCTATTCTCAAATCAACTAATGATGAATGATCCAAAACAAAACTCGTGGCCAAAATTGTGAATTGAAAACGAAAGAAAAATATTGTTGGGGGATCAAAATTGGGGAAGAATGTGATGGCTTAAAATTTCAACCAAACCTACGCAAGAGAAGTAATCATCTGTGAGCAGTTACAAGTGTCTCAATGAACCTCAATCCATCAAATCTCGGATCGAATTTAGTAGCTCGCGGCTCGTCCTCCATCTGCAACAACGGCGCTGCCTCATACTGCATAGAAAACAAAACCCTAATTTGTTAGATTATAATAGGAATTCAACAATTGAATCGAAAACGAAGTGGAGTAAAGTGGGGAGGGGTGTTTATGTATACTCGCCTGGTGAAAAAAATCGATCTTGGAAGTGTAAGCGGAGAGCGTGGCGAAGGCAGCAGCAGTTGCGGCCGCGGTGGTATGAATCGATGCTTTCTTCATCATCGTCGAATTCTTTGACCGAAAAGGAAAAAGGAGGGATTTTGAGGCGAGTGGTTGTTGTGAAAGCCCACTCGATTCCGTTTGGGTAGGTTACTCACTTGTTAGTATTAAATATTTCTGTTTTATACTCCCTCCGTCCCATTATTAGTGTCCCATTTTCATTTTGGATGTCCAAAAATGATCCTCTCATTTCCTAAAATAACAACTTTTGTACCTCTACATTTACACTATCTTTCATACTTTTTATCTCACTCATTCTCTTTTTTACTTTTTATCTCACATTTTTTAATTTTCTTAAAAACCGTGAAAGTTCTCAAATGGGACACTTAAAATGGGATTGAGAGAGTATAATACAAGAATTTGGATCCAAACGGACAATAAAATATTGGGTTTTTAGCGAAAACCACCCGCCCAATAGGACAATTTGAGACAAACCACCCCTCCAACTTTTTTTTTAAAATAACCACCCCTTAATTGTAACGGTACTCAATCATGACACCCCTTGCACTGTTCCGGCGTTGACTATCATTAAACCCGCCGTTGACTCATCTGAATTTTAATTAAATTTCAAAATAAATCTTAATTAAATTATTTAATTCAAAATAATTCAAATTAAATATTCCGAATTATATTTTATTTATATATTTATATAAACATTTTTTGTTTAGGTTAGTTAATTTTTTTATAGTAATATTTTTAGTAACATTATAATTTATCTTTTTATTCACATATAATTATGATTACTCTTATGATTTTGGGGTCCTTTTTTATAATTTAAACTTATGAATTAATTTAAATTTGGTTGATGTTCAATTATTTTATTTTTTATTACTGTAATATTTTTAGCTTAGTTTATTTAATTTATTAATATTTTTTTCTTTAATTAATAATATAATTTTTATTTTAATTTATATATAATAATTATAATTGTCATAATTTGGGACCATAACCGAACCATACCACAATTTGAAACTTATCAATTAATATAAATTTTGATTAATATTATATTATTTATTTTATGTTATTATAAAAATTTAGCTTAGTTTATTTTATTTTATTAATATTTTTTGTTTCATAATATAATATGCAGTTTTATTTATATGAATGATGTGATTAGATTAGTAATTAATTAATTAAATTAAAATTTATTTGACATTTAATTAAAATTCAGATGAGTCAACGGCGAGTTTAACGCAGCCAACGCCGGAACAGTGCAAGGGGTGTCATGATGGAGTACGGTTACAATTAAGAGGTGGTTATTTTAAAAAAAAAGTTGGAGGGGTGGTTTGTCTCAAATTGCCCTACTGAGCGGGTGGTTTTCGCTAAAAACCCTAAAATATTTGTATTATAACAAATCACAGCAATGCTGATTTTAATTTATCTAATAATAGAAGTTTATTTAATTTTAAATAAAATTGGTGGCTAAGTTTGAAAAATACACAGATAGTTAATAATAACAGTTAAAAATATCAATTGTTAAATTAATAAAAATATTTTATTATCCTCCTAAACCTTTACTCTATACTATATAAATATTTAGGAGAATTTAAGACATAGTCTTGTGCGTTGATTACTAATAATCAAATGAGTAAGATTTTATCTAAAAATAGCATACAAAATCCTCTATGTACAATACAAAATCCTCTATTAGCAGTTTTGATTGAATTCAGTTCATCAATAGTAATTTGTGTGAATTAAAATTTAGTGTATTTTTTTAAAAAAAAATTAGTTTAGCTATCAAAATTTTTTTTTTTAGTGTAGAGTAGTAATCTAATGTGAGCTAAACTACGTCATTTGGTAAATGCTTTAGATAAAAGTAAATATGATTATAAATTTTATCCAAACGATATCATTTTGATCTTTTGCAACAATTAGATGTCTTGTACAAGATCTGTATTATTTTATTAAGGGAAAAGAATATAAAAGGGCATAGATTAATGTTCAAAATTTAGTCATAAAATTCAAGATAAATGAAAAGGTGGTCGAGATTACTCGGAAGATTGCCCGATCAAATTGGTTCTTGAACATGTTAGAGACTGAGTCGGGTTGCCACAAAATGATGTCGTTTCACTATAGGATGAAAAGGTGATAAGCAACGAACACTGCAAAGCCCAATAAGCAGCAGCGGCCCATCTTAGATCGTTTCGGTTTATGGTCAAATGGCGCCAAATGACTTCCCGCGCCCGCCAACTTCTCCCGCTAAATCAATTCGTTCATTCACTCTCGATATAAACAACCAAATCATCATTCGGTTAAATCTCAAAACACCACAACAAACAACTGAGTCTACAAAAATGGTGGCGGCGCTCGGTCCAGTTAAGTTCTACGGCAGCAGCTTACCGCGTCCGAGGATCTATACGGACATCAAGTTCAACCACGAGCGAGTTGACCCTCCTGTATCCGTAGTAGATCCATTGATGTCATGGGCTAATGAGGCTCATTGGACTATGGGCGGATTATGCACCAAACGTCTCCGTCTCCAGGGCCGTATCGAAGGGAACATTAGTAAGCTCCGAGCCCAGAATGAAAAGCGCATCCGCGACAGCCCTTTGCCGGAAACGTTTATTAAGAAAACTGATTTGGTTGATGAGGAGACAAATCGGTGTGATTCACCGCCTCCTGCGCCGGTAGCTGGGAACAGGAAGAGGAGGTTCATGGCTATGATCGAGGAGGAGGAATTGGAGGAGGAGAGGGTTGTGGATAAGAAGAGGAAGCCGGCGAGGAAGCTTATTAATGAGTTTGATTCAGTTGCAACTAGGAGGAGTCCGAGATCTGGTGGAGTTGGGGTAGAGAGGCAGAGTGTTGGTGGGTCGTTTGTGAGTAAGATGAAGAAGGCTGCTGAGAGTCTGGCGAGGATGAGGAGTGTTGTATCGGAAGATGAAAGTAGTGGGAAGTTGAGGGTTTCGCCAAGGTTGTTGAACAAAAGAATGTAATCAGTTTGTGTCTATGTAATCAATTTGCTTTGACATATCTACTAGTTATTTTTCTTCTTTTTTTAAGTGAGCATGTTTCAAACAAATACTAGTTTTCCATAACCTTACTATTGATATAATAATTAAGTGGCTAATATGTTGTTTAATCAAAAACCACGATTGTCTAATTCGATGGATTTCTTTTGTCTCTTTGGAATTTGGATGTTCAGTAAGAAAAGGTGTCATTTTTTAGACTCCCAAACTTCTTCCGGTGCATATCCTTTTTAGATGTTCTTCGGGTGCATATCCTTTTTAGGGAAAAGGTTAAATGATTAATAAACGGGCAAACTTGTAATTTCAAAGGAATATTAACTCATAAATGGATTATTATAAAGTGCAGGATAAAAATCAAGGAGGACAACCAATTATTTGTGAAATCGTAGGACATCAACTTTAATATAAATCAACTTTAATCTCAACCGTCAGATTAATCAAATCAAAGATTGAGATTTTGTCCTCCGTCTTACAAATATTTAATGTCCTCCTATAACTTAACTCATAAAGTGCATGATAATTTTAATTTGTATAACTTATTTTAAAATTTTAATGGTAGATATAAAAAGTGCATTACTATGTATTTCAAAAGTTTATCATTTTGTTTAAAACATTGTAATAAAAATGCATATCTATAAATTTCAAAAAAGTCAAAAAACTTTAAAAAATTGTATATGCGACTTTGTAATGCACTTAAAAATAATAATATAATGCACTTTAAATATATATTTTAATGCACTTTTAACAACATGTATTGCGGTTTCAATTTAGGAACAAATTATATTGAAGAATCGGTTAGAGCGTAATTCAGCCTCAATTTACAAAGTTTGAAATTTACAACACTCAATTGCTCAAATTCCGAAAAACTGAACGCCAACACAACCAACGATAAAATCTAAGACGACGGCAAGCAACCACAATTCAACACCGAGCTATCATCTAAAAATAGTCGAATTCAACAACTAAAAATTGCGTTGACTCCCGGTATGTCATAACCTAGGTCACCGTCGCTTAGAATAATCTACGTCAATCAGTTTGTAATGGATACCATGTTTCCAGATTTCTCTTAAAACGTATACATGATTCATTTCTTATTAGTATATGATTCATGAATCACAAGTTTTTGAATCATATGTCAGCCAAATAAAATTTCACACTAGGAGTCAAAGTTGGATACAATTTGTGTGTGATCATTGTCATGAATGTGTTTATATAATATATGCATGTTGAACATTTGTGTTTCGTTCTGATATTGAAGCTATGTTTGAAATTTTGAATGAAATGATATATGTTTCAACTTAAATATAAATTCTAAGTTTAAATATTCATCACAAATTCATACTATGTGTGTATTTTTCTTATGTAACCTTCAATGGTTCATTTTTTATTCAGTTAGGATTCATGAACCATACTTCACAATATTTTAAACCATATATCATATAATTAAAAAAGTAACATTGGGTTCAAAAAACAGTCACATTGTAAAAAATCATTGAAATGTCACATTTTATATCTATGTTTCATGTTTTAATGTGTCGTATTCATGAACCAAACAAAGTAATTTTATGAATCATAAATTCAAACATTAAGGCTCCGTTTGGTTGTATGGAAAAATGAAAAAAAAATTGATGGAAAATTTAAAGATTTTTTTTGAATGTGTTTGGTTGAATTATGGAAAATGAAAAAATAACGAAGGAAATAATATAAACTTTTCTCTTAATTTTCTTATGAAAAATTACTTTCCTTCAAATTTCTTTCCTCTACTTTTTTCCACACCCAACGGAGAGTAATAGAATTATCTAAATATACGATTAACAAATTATACAGTTACCAAAAATTTGGTCATCAAAAGATATTGGATTAAATGTATTAATATATTTTAATATATATTTCATAAGAGTGAGGATCAGGTAGAAAGTGTTATATTAGGACTAACTCGCTTCAGATCAAATAAGATGCACATGTAGCCAACACTAGGTGATAACTAAACTACTAGGACTCGAGAAAGTTGAATATAATAATGTAGGTGTCTCCTGATTTTAAGTGATCGAAGACATTTTGCTTCAGTACAACAAAGAGTTCAGTGTCAGCTTCCGCTTTTTAAAGACATTTTGCTTTAGTACAAAATAAACTTTACTCGATTTCCTTGATGATTTTTCTTCTTCGTAGAGGAGTAGTAGTAATACTCCCAGGGGCGCTATGGGCTTTCCTCCTTTCTTCCTTTCTCTTGCTAGCTGCTTCCATTGTTCGTCTAAGCGCGCCTGCCTTGTATATTGGTTTTGGCAAGTGCCTGTGTCTGAAGTGATTATAGAGAAAAAATAAAGTTTGTTAGTGTACTCCAACAATAAAAGAAAAACCATAAGAAGCTAAACAGTTTTGTGCCTCACCTGATTATACGTTTTACTTCAGGAAGGTGCCTATAGCGATTCTTCACAGCTTCAAGATAATCTTGTTTCTTTTTCTCCCTAGGAAGAAGCTGCAAAATGTAAAGTCATCAGTCTGGATATTGGTATGCCAAAAGTTAATTCACTATTAAAATTACATATATAACCACTTAGTAGATAAGAAATTTACCACTCCTAGTTGTTCAGAAGCCTTGCTTTCCATAACCGGAGGTTGAAATCATCACTTCCAGTAATTATATACGATCCATCACAACTAAACTTAACACAATGGATCCTGGTAAAAGAAACAGACTACCTGGTGAGTATCACTAAACCAATGTTACGTCTGCAACATAGCGTGTAGCAGCAATGAAGGGAACATCATAAGAATACCTTTGCATTCTCTTGGTATGATAAACTTCACGACTGTGACCACCATTATATGGGAAGATTCTAAGCTGTTAAGCATATTTAATAAACAGGAAATCACCACCAAGCTACCAAGACATACAAGGTTTAAATCCTACAATAAGCCAGATAACAACTTACTGATCTATCATATGACCCTGTAACAAACTCACGTCCGGTTGGAGAGAAATCAATATCCATCCTGTTAAGGGAATACAATTGTCAGATTTTGAAAGAAACAAAAAGAAAAGTAACAATAATAGAAAAACTTACACAGCAGACGTGTGATCTCTGTGCACACACTTCGCTTCTTCTAGCTTACGAGCATCATAGCTGTAACAATTTCCATCTTCATTTGCCTGCATATGTACACGTTTTACATTTTTCTTAGTGGACAGGGGAGGAAATAAGGGAATAGAAGCATGGCAATATTGTCAAATAGATGGAAAAAAGTTGCAGTCAATTTTTAAGGTTGGGAAATTTATATCAATAGGGTGTAAAAATACTTGTGCCTGCCAATTGCCATTGATGAAATTAATATCACTAAATGGAATCCATGTGTATGATGAACATAACCCAGCCAACAGATTACAAAAAGATATTTTCTCAAATTGATGCACTTACAGCGGTGAAATTCATTGGTTCCATTGGGTTCCAAGCAATGGAGTTTGTCCATGTCTGCCATTAGGAGTAAAAAAGTCAAAAAATGTAATGGCTATTGCCTATGCTAAACAGTCAGACATACCAAACGAATTAACCATTAACTTAGAGTCTAAAGTCTGATCATGCATAAATTTTACAAGACTTGCCAAATGAGGATGGCTTATGAGTTATGACAGAGTTACCTGCATTATAATTTTCCTAGCAGGGGACGACATACGCAGATCATATAATGCTATGCTGCGATCACTGCAAAAAAACAGAAAAAATGTAGTTTACAACATACCATGAGAAGAAAATATATGACGGTTTAACTAACAAAGCAAAATACAATGTCATAGCAAATTGAAGGTTCTTTAACACTCAACAACTACTCTAAGTAAACAAAAAAGACAACAAATTAATTAAATAGCAGGATGCTCTGTTATGTGACAAGTGTTAACCCAAAAAGAGTACCTATAACTTTTTCTCAAGACAATAACAACTATAATTTAATGCTTCTGGATCTAAAATAAACTTAATTGCACACCTTCCGGATGATGCCAGAACATTTGGATCACCGGGGTCAAAGCGCACAGAACGAACTGTATCATTCCCCCACCCGAAGCTGTTAATTGGCTGAGATCTGTGTGCAAATCACCGTTAGAAAAATATAAATCTAGCAGATTCCACAAAGACTCTTGCGCTCATGCTACTGTAAGGCTACAAGCATCAGTCAGCAAGGTGTACGAAACCATATAAATCTATGGATTTGAGGGTCATATTGGTAATTTCATAAGTTCCCCTGGAGACTCGATGCACTCGACTAAAAAACAAGAGAAGGGTTGGTGATTTGTCCTCTAAAAAGATGAGATGAATACCTGTTTTGATCCCATATATCAACTTGGGCACTAGCTGTTGCGAAAAGATTTCCATCATATTGGTGATCGACAGCTCTGTGAAATAACAATTAAAGGAGCAATTAGCAAATGAGAATTTGGCGTTGGGATACATTTAAGATATAAATGTTAAATGATTTGAAATGAGTAAAGTTTAAAGCACAAGAATGCTTACTTAAAAGCATGATTCCAGACATAAGTTTCCATTGGCTGTAATTACATGACCAGTAAACATGAGCTCATGAATAGCAAAAAACACTAAAATATTTAGGGTATCAGAGGACCTAGAAGTTCACCTTCGCGGGATTCTCAAACACCTCATCTAATTCAATCCGAGTAGGATCTTGTACTCTCCATAACTTGACCCTGGAATTGTGTTGTTAAACAACAACATGTAGCTATTTTAATAATTTTCATTATTAGCAATACTCTTGCAAGAGATAAATATAACTAGTAAAAGGTGATTTACAGCCAGCTGGAAGAACACTTGCAGTTAGATAACTTACATACTATCTTGGCCACATGAAATGAGAATACGCCCATCTGTTGAAACCGTAAGGCCATTCACAGGACCTTCATGACCAGCAAAATGACACACGGTCGTTCTATTTCATACAGAATTTTATCAGTACCAAAATTAAGTGTGAAATATAAATTAGGAACAACAAGGTAAACCAATTCAGCAACTACTGACACCATACACTTATACAGTTCAACCAAAACTTTCAGATAAGGTGGTCTTCAACAACAGATGAGTAATAAAATAGCCGGGATCCGGGCTGTCAACCAAATAAAAATTCAGCAACTACCGCTCGTAAACATCTACAAATGTATTCAATCTGAGTGTGCTACGACATGAAAAAAATAACCAAAAATTCACGATGCTTAAAATAAACAAGATGGCTCAGGTTCACTGTCAAGATATAACATTGTCCCATCATTTGAGAAGCACCTAGCATCTACTATCCACTCATCTGTTTTCAAACTAATGACAAAAATAGAGAAAACAGGCTTGAATTACCTGGTTGCTATATCCCAGAGCCGAATATCTGCAAAAAATAAACCAATGTTATGCTACTCGAACTAGGAAAAAACAATGGAAGCAGTCGGTATTAGCTTCTTTTTTCAAGGCAATTAGTTCTAGACACATAGAGTTTATTAGCAAAAATAACTAGACCATAATGCCAGCAAGTACTAAGTGGTCGCATCCAGAATCCAAATACCATAAAGAAACAAAATACTTGTCCTTTAACATAAAACTGTGACACACCAATGACATAGTATCAAACCTCCGTCCACATAGTATCAAACATAAAACTGTGACACACCAAACAGTTAGGATAAAAAGACTTGTATCAAACCTCCGTCCACAGAACCAGAAAATATCCACTTCAAATAGTTAGGATTCTTAGCCATAGAAGAAATAGCGTCTCTGTGTCCCTCCATTGCTGCAATAAATGGCTTTGCAAACACCTAAAACAACACAAAATCTAACTCTTTCCAGTATTCGTAATAACAAAACACACAACACTCAAAAGGAAGACACGTATACTAACCTTATCAAGCTTGGCAGCATTCAGAGCTCTCACATACTCCAAAGCCTTCTCCTGCGTCCTCAGACTGGGATCAAAGTTACGAAATACTCTCTGAATCATCATCATAAACCACAATTAGCACACACACATAAAACCATAAATCCAGAAAGTTCAACACAATATAATGATAAATTAATTCGAGCCTGCAGGTCTTGGCTGCGCTCTCTAGTGAACTCATCGGTTGAGCGCGAAATTACTTTCACTTTCATTCTTAATCAATCAAATTGATTTTTGCAGTGAAGGAAACGAAGGCCGACGGAAGTAGGAGAAACCCTAGAGGACGGAGTCGGTTGATGAACGTCCGTTAGAATAAGGTTTTGCTTATTTTGGTCTGTATTTTTCATATCATTTATTGGGCCGAAAAGGCTTATTTCAGTAGGCCCATTTAAAGATTTTCTTTATTACTCAATATAAATTACACAATAATATATTCATTTTTACGAATTAAAATTTACAATATTAAATAAATTTACAAAACCATGACACAGATGTAAAAAAGAATACAATAAAATTCATATTCACAGATAACCGCGTAATAATTTTGAACTTTCAACTATTATACTTACATTATTTAGTAATAATCTTATTCTAGAAGTATGAAAGAAAGGAACTTTTTATAACTAAATCTATTCTATATATAAAGCGCAAACATCCTAATTAACATTTATTTTTGAAGCCACTTTTACGTTCCGAAAATACTCTTATGAAACTCAATATTTACTCTATCATATTCTATTTTACTCATTTGGTTATGATATATAATATATGTATTAATTTATAATACTATAATACACTGAATGTTTATATAAATTTTACATGCACAGATTTTTCTTTGCAAAACTACTTGTGACCAGTAAAGCACCTAAACAGATGTCAACTTATTTTTATCAGGTGCATCTAATATTTTTATACACTTTTAAAATATATAAAATTTTAATGCAAAAATAATGTCTTACATTCTAAGTTTTAATATTAACATTTACATAGAAACATTTAACATTGTATGATTGTAAGATGGAGGGTTAAGATCAAAAGAGATATTACATTTTTTAGAAAATAAAGGACTTAATCTTAATCGTCGATTTGATTAATCCGACGGTTGAGATTAATTTTTTTTATTAAAATTCGGCGGTTTGATTTTATCTTATTTGAGTTTAAATTCCATCCCTTGAATTATTAATAATCATTGATTGAGATTGTACTTCACTTTCTCACAACAATATAAACGTCCTACTTAATCTTTTCCCGTAAGATGGAAATAATACAATGATTATAAAATAGTTGATTTTAAATAATATAATGATTATAATTCAATCAATTAAATTAATTTTTGAATGAATTAGTATAAAGTAAGGGATGGTTGAGATTTACATGTATAAATTGATGCCCTCTATCTTACGAAAACTACAAGTGTTGATGAAATTAGCAATACCTGAATAGAGGAAAAAGATACGTTAAAAATCATAATTTATAGAATCCTCAACTTAGAAGATGATAGGAGATAAAAAAGGTGGGGAATAGAGTTTTTGTTTCGGTCAATCGGTTTAGGGTTAGTGAGTTATCACAGATATATAAATTGAATGGTGTTGAAGAGGATGAAATTTATCAATTTACTTATTTGTCCTTTTGTAATTCCATTTATCATTGGTTTAATTTAATTTATCAGGGGTATTTATGGACGGTTAAAAGTGGCCTCAATAACGGTCAATAACAGGCCTTGCATTTTAAATATAGTAAAGATATAACAGTGTTATATAAGATAGTATTACATTAATCCAGTATATTCTTATTAGAGAATTAATTACATAAATATATATATGTAAGAAGAGGGGTACTTTCCGAATACAAAATGTGGCTTCACAAAACCGCTAATACAACTCTTTGCGCTTTAAATATAGATAGATTGTCTTGTTTTATGACAAAGTACACTATGTGCATACGCGTTGATACTGAGAGGAGGTAGGAGAACATGCATCTTTTAGTAAGACATAAGGACATGAAGTGGCATACCAAAATCAAATGCAGATGTCCTGGAAGATGTCAGTTTTCCTGTTAGTATCCATGAAGTGGCAGTAAGAAGAATGTGGGCCAACTTGCCTCTGAGTTTGCTACAGGTGGCCTTTTCTAATTACTCAGAACTTCTTGATGTTCGTGTTGATAAGAAAGAAAGTTCCTCGGAATTTTTACCTGTGCCACAGGAACTTCAGCTACCTCCTTTTTTTGGTAGAAAGTGTTCAGAGCGGAGTAATAAGTGGTCTGAAAAAGTGAAGCGCAGTAGTGATATCGTAGGTCCATTATTGCCGCTTCCTGTTCTAGCTCATCTTCATAAGGCTTCTGTTGAGTCCTCTTCACTTGCAAATCAAGTTGATGAATTATCATTTGATTGTGAAATTTCAAATCGGTGCTGTGAGGTGGAGGACACTGCCAAAGAGCTAGCAGTCACTATTATGAGTAATGCTATTCCAGTTACCACCCTTGAAAATGATAAAGAAGATATGGCTAATTGCTTTGAAACCCTGCTCAATTCAAGGAACCGTGATTTCTTCATGTATACTCGTGGCCCAACTGCGTATAAGCACCTTTGTAGCACCAACAATCCTGAAAAAGTTGTTGATGAAAGAAGGGACTTGATGTATGCAATTAATAATAAGTTTTAGGGGTATTTTAGAAAAAAATTTGGCTTCACCTCGTGTAAACGCCAATAACTTCCTTTCCATTTCATAAAAATTCAATAATAAAATTACATAATATACATAAAAATTACATAATATTTAGTAATAAAATTACATAACGTAAGTAAAAATTACATTATATGTATAAGACTTACAAAAATCATATATGATCTAATCATATAAAATTCAAAATATCGTTGTCACTGTCGATTTCACATCACAAGTTTATCACGGATTGTATTAGGCACAATTTTGTCATTGCATAGATTTCGTGTTTAACTTTCTTCTCTTGTATCAATGTCTATAATTTTACTCGACTGTAACTTTGAAGAAGTAAAGGAAGATTGAGGAAACCGTAGACAATGATTTGGTGACGAAATGTGCCAACGGTTTGATTATCAAGGAATTGAAACTGGGAAACCCTGATGGCAAACTGGCATGTCCAGAAAAATTGGTAATATATCCATCTAATTAACCTCTAACAAATAGTTTTTATTATTGATTTATTTGTGAGGCCAAGACACATTTTGATCGTTATGCTTTATTATGAACTACAACATCTCAATGTTATCTACACTGTCATGCTGAATGAAGGTGAATCCGTAATTGAGTCAAATGAAGGTGGAGAAGCATATAAATTTCGCCTAGGTACCAAATGCTTTAAATAGTTAGAGAACTTCTCTTTACTGTGTTAAGTGTCTAAAATTATTTTATTTTGTGAATTTCCACAGATATTAGGGAGGTGATAGAGGGATGGGATAAAGACATTGATGGTAATATTTCAGCAACACTTGTCTTAATAGATTTTAGGGTTTTGGACCGATTTTAAAAGTTGTATTACTTCTCTTACGAATATTCAGGCATGCGAGTTGGCGGTAAGAGAAGACTCACAATTCCACCGGCCATGACGTAGGACTGTTTTCCCTCTCATAGTAATTGTAAAATGTTTATCAATTTTGCATGTACATGCTTTCTAATGTGCTTGAGATGTTTATCCTGGACTGTTATGGTAAAATAGGTCTTCGGTATATGTACCACCTGCGTGGGTTGTATTTGATATCGAGCTCGTGGATGTTGAGTAAGCTTGCCCTATGTGGGTGCCAGAATTTCATGTCCTGTTCTACTATTTCGATTTAAGTTGGGTCATTAAATTCAGCTTATCAGACTTCAAACTTTTGAATGTAAACTTTCGTTAGATCTCAGTTATCAACATATGTGTTTTTGTATTCCAAAAATACCCCCCTTCTTACATATATTTACATAACACTTTTTATGTAATTATTTCTTTAATAAGAATACATTGAATTAACATAATACTATCTATCTTATATAATACTGTTATATAATTGTAAAATATAAATATGTGATTTAATTCATTAATTAAGAACTACAAATTTTATTACATATCATCGATATATGCACAGATTTTGCTGTGCAACAGAATACTAGTTATATTTAAAAAGAGAAATTAAATTATAAAAATAATCTTACAATTAATAAAGCTCAAGCATCCCTATTGACAGTTATTTTTTGAAGTCACTTTTACATTTCGAAAATGCACCCACTAATCACAATAATTACATATATCCTATATGACTATACGATATCAATTGATTTACAGTAGACTCTCAACTTATATGCACAGAAATATATGTGCAGGAAGAGTATAAGTGTATAGAATGCCCTAGAAACGTTATTAATTCATGACTTATAAAACCTTAATTGGCTAATCGATGCTATATTAAAAATGCAAGCACCCTTGTTAACGGTTATGAATGATGCCACAAATCACATACCAAAAATGTATTTATTGTTAATATGTAACCACATCAATACCCGTCCATTTCTAATTAAATTGGAGTATCCTCATATTCATCGGCATCCAATTCCTCAAAATATAAAATCAATAGATAAAAACCTCGAAATCAATCTGACACAAAATGAAGTACAATCATAGAAAGTATTGTGATTAGCCAACCGGTTAGAGGTGATTCCAATTAGTGGGGAAATGCTTTTTTTGTATTGAAATTTTATGAATTGCAAGTTTGATTGATGTTAGGGTTGTTTAAAAGTTATCAGTATCACAAACCTATATGTGCGTGACATGTTTACTGCTATTATGCTTTTTACAGCATGACGCTTTATGTCAGAAAGAATTCGAGGTTGTTACACCAACCAGTAAGAATTGAAGTTATTTCAACAAAATTTAAGTTTTTCAAAATCTGGCTTCTCGCTCTTCTTCTAGCAATTAATTAGTGTAATTCTTTTGTTTTGGGGCAATGACTTGAGATCTGACGGCTTTTGTGTTGCAATCCAATTTTTCCTTTCGGATTTTTTTGGATACGAATATTTCTATTTGTTGTGGTTGCTCTCTCCTTTTCTCGATTATAAAGAACTTGTTTGAATAATTAATATCAGGTAAAAATAAGATTTGATATTGTGGGAAGAATGGAAAATTTGATATTTTATTAAAATTTAATTGTCTTATCTGATTTCAGCAATAACTTGTAATCATAAGTCAATGGTGATTTCAAGAAGCCCTCAAAGGCTCAAAGCCCTCTCCTTATAGAAACTATAAATCCTTCAAGATAATTAGTTTTCGGTTGATAATGTTTTTAAATCGTTGTGTCGCATGTTGATTAATGGTTTGTAATTTTGGCTTCTTGATTATTATATTTTGATGGTTTTTAGTATAGGCCACATGTGAAATCCGGTGACCGATTGTGATACATTCATTAGATCTTATTTAGTTGATGGTGAAAGAGAACAAAGTAAGCAAAGTCATAGTTTTCAGACGGATCCATTTTGTTGTATATTTCTTAGGAATGCAAGAAGGTACGCCGTCAGAACTACAAGAAATTTTAATAAAATTTACAATATAAGATCAAGAGATTTTTTAATGTTGATTTTAAGTATAACTTCAACAAAATTAGGTTGCATTTATTTTTGTGGACAATATTAACTTTATTTTCAACAGATATTGGTTGTAGAAAGAGCCGTTAATTTTAGTATATGTATTTTCAACGAAATTTGCCTAAGTAATGAAAATTGGAGTAAATAAAATTTTGAACTTAATTCCGAATAACTTTAATATTTCATATAGCAACAAATATGATGGGAACTATTTCCGTCACTTATATTACTACAAAAAAAATCGTAATAACACCGTTGAAAGATGAAGATAATATTTTTGCAACATAATTTTAGTAAGAAGTTAAACTAGTTAACAAATTTCTAGATTCAATGCCACATAAGTTTTAAAGATGAACAAAAACAGTAGAAATTAAATGGGTAGCAAATACTATTAATGTGATAAACAAATAAATCTGTTTAAAAGAATTTTATTTTAAGTATTAAAAATGAATTAAAGTAATATCAAATTTTATGTAATATGGATTAGTTTGAAATGGCTGTTTAACAAATTATCTTTTTAATTTAATCACATGGGTAATTTTTCAAAATTCCATTATATGGGTATTCATATCAGATAAGTTTATATTTTATTTGATTGTGTAATATTGTTATGCTGCCATAATTTTAGGAATCAATTAATTAAATAATTTTTTTTAGGAATAATATTTTATTATATAAACGTATTATGTATTATATAAACGTAAATTTGTTTATATAAACGCAACAAACTGATCTATTTTTCTCAACTTTTGAAGTTGCATATAAACACAAGCCTCATGTGATAATAGGTGAGTTTTAACTTTGCTGAATGTGTTTGATGTCTTTTTTAGGCTTTAAACATTTGGTTATTTGACTTAATCCTGTTTCCTATGTTTTGGTCTAATTATGTAAAAATGCATGGTGATGTTCTTCTTCCCCAGAAAAAATATAGAAAGAAAACAATTCCCTGGGGTTAGAGAGTCCGGTGGTGAGTTCTTCCTGTGGTGTGTGTTTCGTGTTGATAGCCAAAGACCGTTTCGTTTCGTTTGTGAGTGAGGTTGTAGGATCGTGATTAGTATTACATCACTAGGTCTAGGAACTGTTTGGGACCTAAATAAAGTAGGCAGTTATTTGTAGCTCAAAAATCAAACACAGCGGAAATTCGTATAAAGATTATTTTATTAATCTAAAGATTGTACAAATAATTACACTATTCGTACAATTGTAACAGTGTTGCTAACTATTACACAAAATTGCTAACCTTGATGATCTCGGATCACAAACCATAACTTTCCAAGACAAGTCCTCTAGTTCCCAACCTTCAACTTCGTCTTCTCCGATGAATTTCTTCAGTGAATCAGTCACTCAAAGCATGGTGAGTGAGGTTTGATTGTGTGCTCTAAACTCTCTGGTTGTGTATGTATGAGCTGACCTCTTGTCCGAGTGTTTATAGGTCTTCGTGAAGTCTTCAACGTCGAATGATGTTCTGTTCGTGCCGGATGTGAAGAAGAATCTAATTTCTGGGATAATGCAAGATGGCCATGGATTCAAGATCACATTCCAGCCTTAGAAGGTTGTACTTGTCAAGAAGCCATGGATTCAACATAACATTCCAGTCTTAGAAGGTTGTACTTGTCAAGAATGACATGTATGTTGGTGGAGGCTATGTTAAGCAAAACTTGTGGAAGCTTAATGCTATTGATATCAAATCTAATGTAATTGATGTCAAATCTAAAGTTATGAATAAAACTTATTCTTCTACTTACGTGATTGAGTCCTCTAATTTATGCATTAACGCTTAGCACATGTAAATAACGAGTCCATCGGAAATTAATGAATTTGGAATGTATACCCAAATATCAAATAACTTTGAACTCAAATGTCAAACATGTGTTGAAGCTAATTTAATGAGGACATCCTTTCACAGAGTTGAAAGAGATAATGAGCCCCTTGAATTAATACACAGTGATTTGTGTTATTTAAAATTCTTGCTAAGTAGAGGTGGTAATAAATATTTTGTGACTTTCATTGATGATAGTACAAAGTATCGCTACATTTATTTGATTAAACGCAAAGATGAAGCTATTGAAAAATTTGCTACCTTTAAATTGGAAGTTGAAACCCAACTTGACAAGAAAGTGTTGAATATGTGGAACCATATGAGGCATTTTGCTCACAACATGGAAGATAAACAATTATATGAAAGATTACCATATGAAAGATAAACAATAATAGTCATAATAATTACATACATAAAATTTGGAACTAATTAAATATTTAAGATTACCATTTTACTCTTATGTTGAATATAAAATTAATTATATTAAAAGCTTCAAATCTTATATGCAGATTAATTTAAATTAATAATTTAAATTTATTTATAATGGAATGATTAATCTCAACCGTTAATTAGATTAATTCGATAGTTGAAATTAAATGTGGTTTTTAACAATATGACGGTTGGATTTGCAAAATACACGAGCGATTGAAGTTGATGGTTATTTTTTGGATTGAATCTTAGCCGTTAGATTATTAAAAATCGACGATCGAGATGATATCTCATGATCCTACAAATATATGTTTGTTCTTTTTGAACCAGAGATTTACTCAGTGGGATCCATCTATTTTGGTGGATCCATAGAATCCATTTTACATCCGTTGATTGCATTTTATTAATGCATCAGATTGTGACAACACATTAATGAGTCATATGAGTTGCACATGTTTTGCATGTGACATGCACATGACAAATGCAATGTCGTGATGCAAAATATCAGTCATTGATGAAATGAAATCAACCGGTGCAAAATGGGTTCCATAAATTAAATAAAATAGATGGATCTACATGAGATATCTCTTTTTGGGGTTTGGTTCCTTTGCGAACCCAATGCACACGTGCATTTTGTCATCTCAACTATTTGCACTTTAAATTAACTATATGCACATTCAAAAATGAATTTATGCATCCACAAAACGACAAAAAAACGTGCATTAAACGATAAAAGTACAAAAGTGCAAATTCGTGACCGTTGAATCAAATTATTCCAACGGTCGAATAAGAAGATCGCAAAGATCGCAGACTAAGAATATGGTCGTAATTGAGCGTTACTCTCTCTTTTTGAACCATACTCCTAATTAAATTACAGTTTTTAGTTTTTACCAGACTCTTTTCTAAAACCTCTATAACCGAACAAAATGGGCCTGTTGCCCAAGAGAAGCCCAAAAGAAACCCAGAAAACATCTTCAGTTGTTTCTTGGCTGCTGGCTTCGTCTCCCTCCTCATGTCTCGGGCTACCTCATCTGCTTCACGATCACATAAATCAGATATTTTCTCAACATCCAGTTCGATTTCATCTTAAATTCACCAACCCAGCTAGTAAAGTTCCGATCTTTAAGGATGATTCTCAATTACTTATCAGTGAACGCAGTCTCAACCCCCATTTCACCAGACTCGTCCTCCTCATTACCAGACCCTAGACAAACTAAGGTGATACTCCCGAAGAAAAAGCCTCAGAAATGGTCTACTGGAATGGCCCCAGGAGAGTACGGCGGACCTCCAACCACTACCAAGCTTAGAAAGTACTGGGGTGGAGAGGATGAGGATCCAATTACTTCTGACGATTATATTTGGAACAAGGACTTCATGGAGCGTATGAAGAAGTTGATTCAGGACCCACAGGATTCCGTGACTCAATCTGTTCCTGTTAAGGTTGTTTGTTTGATTCATGTCTCTAATCACGTTGCTATGAATTTTAATGTATATGTTTTATGCAGGAAGAAATGTCTGGATTTCTTAGCCTAAATAGAGTCATGAGCCTTGACAGGTTTAATCAAGTGCTGCATTTGCTTCCCTGAGATTGGTTGTTGAAGTGCCCTTTTAGAATTTTTTTCATAATATATAATTGCGGCTTATTGTAGTATGGAAGTTGATTTAAGCAAAGAGCTTACCGCACCTTCAAAGACTGTGGCGATACGAGCACCTGTTGAAACTGTTGTGAAGGTAATGTGATGTTTTTATAGATAATCACGGATGCAATTTGTGCTTCATTCATGTGCCTTATCTACTTAGTTGTGTCCAAACCTCAGGATTCTGGTATTAAATCACCCCGATGGAAGTTAGCACCCACTCGGAAAGAGCAGGACAAATGGGACAGAGCAGCAAAAGCTGCTACTGGAGGCAGCGTAAGTGATCCTCTTACCATTGTAAATTGAAGCTCCTTTTGAATTTTTAGTAGAAAATATTATCATGCTGCTTATCATAGCATATGTTTCAGTTTTGCTGAGACTGGGGTTGGAAAATGTAGGATGTGATGTTTCGAGAATTAAGAAGGCCCAAGGGAGATCCAGAAGAGTTGGCCGCATTGTCAAGGGAGAAGTATTTTAAAGTATGATATCATACTCATTTCCATGACACTTATGTCCCATTCAGATTTATAGTTGCTCTAAAATAATGTCGTTGGAACTGTCCTCTTTGCAGCTAAAGAACAAATTGCAACTTGTTACATTAGGTGTGGGTGGGATTGGTTTGGTCTCGGCATACATCTCCTATACCCCTGAAATCACTCTCAGGTACAACATAGTTTGTCTTTCAACAAATTCACCACGGCATACTACTTTTCTGCTGGTATATTTCAATTTCTTGAATCAATTTGTATACTCTGGAGTCTGGACTGAACAACTAGATTTGTATTTTGAAATCTTTTGTTAAATTTGAAAGAGAGTTGAATAATGTATCGGCTTTTTTATTACAGTTTTGGTGCTGGCTTACTTGGGTCCTTGGCATACATCCGAATGCTTGGGAACACTGTTGACTCAATGGCCGATGGAGCGAGGGGTGTTATGAAGTATATGATGCCTTTTCATATTGATAAATTTATCAATTTGATCTATTTTAGAACTTAGTAAAAATCATGTTTCTTTCAAATATTATATCATATCTTTTTCAGTAATGCAAAAATTATCATCAGCTGACTGAATTTATTGACTCAACTAAATACTTGATCGATTTCAGGGGAGCAGCCGGTCAACCCAGACTTCTGGTTCCAGTAATGCTGGTTATGGTTTTTAACAGATGGAATGGGTTAGTGTGTCGTCTGCAGTCCGTCATTGTTGATTAAAATTCACTTCATTAATAGATTAAGGGAATGTGTCATAATATGTTACCAGTGTTTTGCAGTTTAACAACAATATTATCTAATGCAGGATTCTTGTCCCAGAATATGGGTTCATGCATCTGGAATTGATACCAATGCTGGTAGGGTTCTTTACTTATAAGATTGCAACTTTTACACAGGCCATAGAGGATACAATGACAGTAGTTGAAGGCAATGCTGAAGTTCCAGAATAGCAAGATGATGTTTTGCTTCTTGTCTGCATTCTTGAAATCAGAAGGCACAAGCCATTTAAAGACATGAGTTCTCAGGATCTGTACTCAGCTCCTCTTGATTTGGAGAGTTTCAATGTAATCTAGCAGCGGTTGTTGTGACAATGTGTACGGATCCATAGCTTGACGATAGTATTTTACCCAATCAACAAGTTATAGTATATGTAATCTGTAGGGAATCATTCTCTTTTGTGCTTCAGGCATGACCAGATTTATACTTCAAAACAGTGATGACACCGACACGGCGACACTCTTTGCTGCATTAGATGTGATTGCATTATTTGCCTTTGGTACATTTGTATTCATATTTCCTAGCAATATTCACTTGCTGTTTTGCAGAAGATGACTTCTTATATGTGTTGCCCACGCGATTGAGTATCTGACTCTTGTTGCATTTTTTCTCCATTGCAGCAACAATGGTGACATTTATTGACTTTGGGACTGGTGTTGCGGCACGAAATGACTTGGGTTGCGCTTCCAGTTGAGTTGATTGCTTGGGTCGTCCCAGTAACACTCTTTGCAATTTTGCAACTTCAACTGTTTGTGAAACTTTTTGTTTCTACGTATGCACTTAGCATTTTCCACAAGAAGAATGAATTAGTTATGTACAAAAGTATTGGCCATAGT
>QZGG01000670.1:0-123194 GCA_006409495.1 Sedum album
CTAAAATATAATATTTCCTACAAATTGTGCACCTTGTAGCCCGTGCTGTGATTTCGCGTCATAAATCAGCACGTATCTTATATGAAGATGCCTATCATTTAGCTTCGCACGATGAATGATCCCACCACCATATTGGTACAAGTTTGACAATGCAATACAACGCAAAATAGATTTGACAATAAAATACAAAATGGATTTGACAATACATTACGAAACACAAAATAGATTTAACAATACAACAATAAATATATTTGACAATACATTACGAAACACAAAATAGACAACTCACTGTAAAAAACAGATTCATACATAAATTTCAATAAAGGATAGATATTAATTTATGTATTTTATATATGTTTAGTATGGGTTAGGTTCTAAAAGAACAATTAATAAATGTGAGACATAGAGACAACATCTCAAGCATCGAATTTATTAATCTAGCGGTTGAGATTAAAAGTAATTTTTGATTAATTTGGTATTGAATTAGCAAAAAATACGGGGCGGTTAAGAATTGACGGTTATTAATCGTAACCGTTGGATTAATGTAAACCAGCGGTTGAGATGATGTCCTTCCGTCTCACAGAAACTGACTCGTCCTTCTAAAACTTTATCCTGTTTAGTATAACTTATTTTTTGTTTAATCAATAATATATTCATATTTACAAAATATGTGTAATATTTAATTTATAGTTTGTTTTGAATGGACGATAATATCTCATTATATATATAATATATATATATATATATATATATTGGATTAAGTTTCAGGAGGACATTAAGTATTTGTGAGACGGTTGGACGAAATCTCAACCGTTGATTTGATTAATCTGACGGTTGAGATTAAAGTTGGTTTTTATTAAAGTTGCGGTTGAATTTGCAAAAAACACGGGACGGTTGGATTTGAAGGTTTTTTTACTTTTAATCTCATCCGTTGGATTGATAGAAATCAATGGTGGAGCTGTTGTCCCGTCTTACAAAACTTTAGTTGTCTCCCTAGAACCTTTTCCCATATATGTTATTATCATTATGTTAATTTACAAATAGTTTTAAATCAGTATTTTATAATTGTGATATTTTAATAATAAACTAATGATACAATAAAAGATATGTAAATATGAGTTTAGTTAGAGGAATGTTGGGGGTATAATGGTAAAATTATGTGGAATCCACGGAGAGATGTATAAGTGGGGGTGTGAGGAGAATCAGTCTTTTGGAGACCTAAACCCACGTATCTTCCTAATCTTCCTATATATAAAGCATAAGGAGTTGAATTGACTGTTTCTTTTGAAGCCACAATTCAACTTTCTAATTTACCCCTACATCTTTAAATAATTAAATGTGCACCAAACTACTATAAAATATAAATGCAATACATTTTTTATAAATTATATGAAAATATAATTATATGCACATATTATGTGCACCAAACTACTAGTATATTTTATTCCATTTAAGCCAAAATAAAATTCAAAATGAAATTGTTAAATATAATTTTTATCAAATAAATATAGTCATTTGACTTGTTCATGTAACATAACATTAAATGTCAAAATTACACAAAACAAGGGTTTAAAATAATTAAACAACTGTTTTTTATATGAAACAAATGGCCCATGCCAAAACATTCGCACAAAATCTTAATTTCTACGACAAAAAATATTTATACAAACAGAATGGACAAAGAACTATGCTACATCTTAATTTCTAGCAGCCAACCACTACTAATTCAGAGTCACAATGCTCTACCTCGCTTTCACAATCCCCAACGTGTGATATCAATAAATTCAATACAACCTAATAGCTGACACTAGAACTGTTAAAAATATCCATTATCCGTAGAGGCGGATTAAGGGAGATTGCAGGGTTTGCCTCCCTAAGCACGAGAAACTTCAAATTATACATATATATTTCATCTCAAAAGCAGCAAAAAATTAGTAGTCTGGAGGTACAGAGTTTAGCTTGCCCCCCTTATCTCAAATTCGAATCTTAAGTCCCCAATTTTTGCCCCCCTTAATTTTAGGCGCTCGATGTGCCGCTGATTATCCGTTATTTGTCCATTATCCGCGCATTCAATATCCACGCATTTAAGTTAATGGATAAATTTATAGACTTGTTGTTTTTGTGTAAACAACGAAATTTAGTTGCTAGAAAGATTAATCAAGATATAAAATTTATTTTTATTTTAATTATGTAAGATGTAGTGTAAGGTTCTAGGAGGACATACATATTTTAGTAGGACGGAAGGACATGATCTCGGTCGTTGATTTTTATCAATCCAACGGTTGATTTTGGTAACCGTCAATCACCAACCGCCCGTGTTTTTTGCAAATCCAGCCGCCCAATTAAATTAAAAACCAACTTTAATCTCAACCATCAAATTAATCAAATCAACGGTCAAGAATACATCCTTATGTCTCACAAAATTTACATTTCTCTCTAGAACCCAACTCATAAAATGTACTATCAATTTTAATTATTTTAAAATAAATATAAAAAAATGTTAAACAAATCTTTAATATAATATAAAAATTTATGGCACATCAAAATTGTAAATAACTTTATGAGATTAATTTGATTAAATAAATACAACTAATAGGGTAATAAGTTGATAAATGAATTAAATAAAAGTAAATAAGTAGGTGGGTAAAAGAGTTAAGAGGGCTTAAATGGTTAATTTGGTTAACGGACATTAACGGATAATAGGGTGTAAACGTGTATAAATGGATAAACGGGCTAACGGATAAATAGGTATAAAAGGCTAAACCATTAAACTCTTATCCGTTTATGTCCCGCTCATTTAACCCGTTTAACTAAGATGAATATAATGGATAAAATAACCATTAATTCTTTACCCGTTTATAATCCGCCAGTTATCCGCCCGCCATCCCATTTTGACACATCTAGCTCACACTTGTATCCTGAACCACCTATCAAATGAATATATAAATAGGAAATGTATCATGTGGATCCATCTAATTTGTTGAACTCGTGAACCTCCTCTTGCATCCGTTGATTGCATTTTGTGGATGCACCAGATTGTGCCAACGCATTAATGAAACATGTGAGTTGCACGTGTTTTGCATGTGATGCACACATGATGCACACATGACAAATGCAATGACGTGGTGCAATCTGGTGCATCCAAAAAATACAATCAACGGATGCAAGAGGAGGTTCACAAGTCCACCAAATTAGATGGATCCATAGGATACAAGCTCTATATAAACATGTGAGACAATGTTTGCTTACCTTTCACTAATAAGAACTATTAGAGCAACTTTCGTCTGCAACTCCTCCACACCATCTCCTCCCCTCTTCTGTTCTTAGTCTCGCCTTATCATCGCCTTCTCGCATCTCGGCCCTGGATGGCGCTGACTGCGGTTGTGCATGGATGTTTCAAGTGTAGATGATAGTAACAGTTGCGGTGGAGGTAGAAGTGGGTGTTTTGGACGTGGGGTTCGGATCTAAGGGAGCGATGGCGTTTTAGAGTTTTGGTGGGTGTAGCCGTCTGCGCGAGGTGGGTGGCTTCTTTTGGGTTCTGTTCTCCCGTTGACGAAGGCAGAGGTTCACCATCTGTACCTTTCAGCGCCGTCCTCCTCACCGGTGTATGTTCATTACACAGCTTGATTCTGGTCTGGTTGACCATTGCTGCTGTTTGTGGTGTTGGATTGCATGGCGATGATTCAGACTTGCTGTTTGTGGGTTTGGTTGTTGTTGCCGTCGGTCGATGTCGGCCGGATTGGCTGGTGTTTCCAGAACTTGTCTGCAGTGATGGATTTGTTCTGCGTTCATTTTGGTCCCGGTTTGCTCAGCCGTGCTCTTGTTTGTTGCTGTTTGTTATGGGCGGCAGTGGGGTTTCTCAACTTCCTATCTATCGATCGGCGGATGGTGGTTGCTCTGTTGTGGCTGTCGTTCTGCATGTGGCTGCTCTGCATGTGGCGGACGATGGTACTGTTTGTTCTGCATGTGGCTGGTTGTGCGGCACCGTTGGTCTTCCTTGGTGGGACGGCTGCTCTTGCTGCGGCTGTCGTTGCTCTGTTGGTGGTGCTGTGGTCGTTGTTGGTTCCGCTTGGCTGGTTGGTGGTTGTTCGTGCAGCAGTTATTGCTGTTCAGCCTTAGCTGGTGGCTGGTCGATGGTGCAGCGGCCATTGCTGCTCATCTCGATCGGTTTCCGGTGACTTGACATGCTGCTTCCCTGGCCTGCTCTGGTTTAGCCACGTGTTTTCTTACATGTGTTCGCTTACACGTGGTTCTTGTTGACTGTCATCCTCATAACACGTGTTTCATCATACGTGCCTCATCATCTTTCCTCCTGGCACGTGCTCCTTCAATTTACTGCCACGTGGTCCCTCTGGTGTTTGTTTGCTGCTCCAGCGTCAGCCGGCAATTTTGGTTCAGTTAATTGACCGGCTCGGTTTTCATTATGTTTCAACTGAACCAATCAATTATAGTCCATGTCTGCTTCCCATCCGAGATTATCTTTTTGAAATTTCAAAAGCGTTATCTTTTTATTATCACTGTCGTCTCGGATGATAGTCTTCATGGACGTACTTTTATGGGCCGTTCTGGAAAACTGATATTGTGGGATATTTTTTAATAAAGTTTCACGCTCATATCATCCACTTTTCACCGACTTCTTGGACCGCCGATTTTCCAGAGTGGTTGTGCTCACAGTCTCTTGCTTCTGTCATATTTGTTCGCCGATTTTTTGGTACTGAGGCGAAGCATCTCGTCCACACTATGCTTAGTTTTATTTTATTTTGTGTTCGAGATCTCCACTCGCTTGTCGATTGGGATTAAGTCCTCTTTATGTACCTTTTGAGTCTTAGTACTCTTTCAATAAAAAAAAATAAGAACTATTAGAGCAGTTGTCCTTGATGAGATATCATGACAAGTCTCGTCTTCACATGCATGATGTAAGCGCTCTTAATAGCCTTGATTAAAGATTTCAAGAAGTTGGAGTCTTCTACTATGAACTTAAGCAGATTGTCTCTGATGAATGCAACAACATCGGAATCACGATGACCATCAAATACCTGAAATGACAATAACCAACCTTAGTTTACAGTTGAAATAGTGATGATACTCAATTATTTATTACATTAATATCTAACTCTCAGATACTCCATGAAATAGCACTAATAAGTCACATGTTGGTTATAATTAGTTTTTGTTATAAAAACTCTAGAATGCTAAAACTATTTGGAACTCAAAAGAACTGAATATCAAGTGAGAAGCAAGAGATGAAGAGAGTTTGAGGGGTGAGTTTTACCTTCACCCCTTCCTCCTTTTATATGACGATTTCACAGACACATTTTCGTGAAAACCGTAGTTGTAGAAGAAAATTTTCTCACATGGGCCCCACCACTGGGACCTTTAACATGACAAACTTGTCTCATTTATGACACTCCCCCTTTTGGAATACTTAGTACGCGTTTATATTGCCTCATTAAAAACCTTACTTGGAAAAACCCTATGGGATAAAAACCAGTAAGGGAAAAAGAGTGCAACCACATGAAGCTCTCCCTCATCTTGATATAGATGAGTTCGTCACAAATTCTGTAATCGTCGCATGCCAATCTCTTGGACATGTTTTTTAAATGTTGACGTGGGAAGAGCTTTTGTAAAAAGATTTGCTGAATTCTCGTCGGAATGAACATATTGTACGTTGATCGTCTTATCCTTTTCCAGCTCTTGAGTGAACAAAAAGAACTTAGGATGAATATGTTTTGTTCTATCGCTTTTGATGAATCCTTCTTTCATTTGAGTAATCCATGCAGCATTGTCCTCATAAAGCGTGATGGGTTCATCTACTAGTAGTAGACCGCTTCTGTCCTAATATGCTGTGTCATTACTTCAGCTATACACATTCACGACTTGCCTCTTGCAATGCGATGATCTCGGCATGGTTGGACGATGTGGCAACGAGTGTCTATTTCTGTGAACGCCAAGAGATTGCAGTTCCTCCACATGTAAATACATATCCGATTTGTGACCTTCCTTTGTGTGGGTCTGACAAATAACATGCATCAGCATAACCAACCAAAACTGGTTTCACAAGTATACCACTTGACATGTGCTCAATCTGTAATCCGAGACAGTATTTTGTTTTCCCAAGGTCTTTCATTTCGAATTCCTTTTTCAGATAAGAGATTACTTGTTGAATCTCCTCACTTGTCCCGATGATATTCAAATCATAGACAACGAAAATTACACATCCAAATGTTGTTTTCTTAATGAAAACGCATGGATAAAGGGGATTGTTAACATATCCTTTTTTGACAAATAATCACTTAATCATTATACCGTATGCATCCGGATTGTTTTAATCCGTTTAAGGATCTTTCTAACTTGATTAAATATCTTTCTCTGGGCTTTGAACTTGATGATTCAGGCATCTTAAAACCCTCAAGAATTTTCATAAAAATTTCAGTGTCAAGTGATCCGTATAGATAAGATGTATCAACATCCATAAGATGCATATTAAGTTTCTCATGAACTTTCAGACTAACTAGGTATCTAAACAAAATTCCGTCGATCACAGGAGAATACGTTTCTTCAAAATCGATACCGAGTCTCTGAGAAAAACCTTGTGCAACAAGTCTAGCCTTGTATCTTACAATCTCATTTTTCTCATTTCTCTTTCGCATAAAGACCAATTTATATCCGACAAGCCTCACATCCTTAGGTGTGAGTACTATAGCCCCAAAGACCTACGGTTATTAAGCAAGTCGATCTAGTTCTGTTTCAACTGCTTGTTTCTACTGATTCCAATCATGTCGATTTTTACATTCACTAATCGATAGTGGCTCGGGATCTCCATCATTTTCATTCATGATATCACATGCCAAACTATATGAGAATGCATCACTGATATTCTCATTTCGATTCCATCTTCTACCCGTATAGGCATAATTTATTGAGATTTCTTGATTCTCATCATTCTGTATTTCTGCAGAAATTTGTTCCTCTACTATGGGCACTGACGAGCACGTCGTTCAGTGCTGCAAATTTGTCCCGACTCTCCTACTTAGTATAGTATTGGCAAGCTGGGGTCGAATCCACATGGAACGATGAGAAGTCGTCTTTTGATCTACAATCTAAAGTTGGGGTTGTGAGTAAACAAGAAAAAAAAAAGAAATTGTTGCGCAAGTGGTACTGGCGCACACTTAAAAAGCAGTTACGAAAGATGTTAATAAAAACAAGAGAGATGAGCTCGGTTCAGATTCTTCACTATGAATTTCTATGTTTATCATCGGTCACTAAAGATACATGATATAATGTTCACGTAGGTTAAGGTCCTGTCACAGCTTAATAACCTACACATACATTCCGGTCAAAGTCCGTATGATATTATTACTCAATCTAGTCTAGTCAACCACGAATCCGGTCAAGGTAGCTGATCAACTATTCTAGTGTTACTCCTATCATTCACAGTCACGTACTTCTGATAGTTTAACTATAGATAACAGATTCTACAACTAAGTCTGCGGTGCAAGGCTTCGCTTAATTGTCTAACCTAATTATCATGCAATTGAGCTTGGAATAATAATACTAAACTTATCATGCAATTAAGAACAAAACCTCAAAACATGTAATTCATAGATCTGAATCCAAACCGAATTCAGTAAGTTAGCTACACATACTGAATGTATACATCTCAAGAATAATATTAAACAACTAAAGTAACAAAGCAAATCTGAGTGACGCATCGTCTTGCTCGCGTCGGCAGCTCGCGCGCACAGCTCTCGCAGCTAGGTCTGAATTCCGCTCTGAGCCGCTTCTCTCTATTCGCGCATGTCTGTGACTTCCTTGTAGCTTTGTATTTATACTCTTGCCTCCTAGGGTTTCCACGAATAATTAGGCAAGAAAATCTGTTGGAAATCATCTTTATCTCTAAAAATCAGCTTTGGGAATATCTTGATCTCCAAAAACCGAACTTAGAAATATTCTTTGCGCGTGATGACGTCATCGCTCCGGATATTTCGCTGATTGCTGACGTCATCATTCTGCTTTGTTCTGCGCGACCCATACTCGCGCGCCATACTGCTCGTGCGCTTGTTGGTCTTTTGGCTCTTGTCACTTTGTTGTCTTTTGTTCCGAGATTCGGCCTTCTTATTGCACTTTTGTTCTAACTCTTCTGATAAACCTGAGAACAAACTACACCAAAAGCGTAATCTTATACTAAATATGTTAGAATCTAAGCAGTGTAAAGGACCTAAAATAGCATACAAAAGTGCTTTATCAGGCACATCAGACTTACCTGCCCCTTTCATTTTTCGAAGATTTTTATTCTTGGAATCAGGTGGCCTACCACGCTTTAATCGTGTTGTGGTTTCATGAATGACTCTAGTTTCAAATTTTCCTTTTAGAATTTCAATGTGAACTGGAGCAATCTTAGCTAGTATATGAGATTTCGTCACTCTCTTTGTGTCACTAAATGCATCAAGAAGCTTATTTGCTATCTCTTCCAAATGCAATATCTTTTCAACCTGTCTTTCACACTCTTGTGCGTAAGGGTCAAGATGCACTAAAGTTGGCACGGACCAGGTGATTTTTCTTTCCATTTGTTTTCTTTCTCCCCCCTAATGGTGGGAAAACTTCCTCATTAACATGACAATCAGCAAAGCGTGTTGTGCACACATTACCAGTTTAAGGTTCTAGATATTTAACAATGGAATGACTCTCAAAGGCGATATAAATCCCAAGACTTCTTTATGGACCCATCTTTGTTCTTTGGAGTGGTCCAATAGGTACATAAATCGCACAACCAAAAATCCTCAAATGGGATATATTTGGTACTTGACCAAACGCAAGTTGTTGTGGAGAGTACTCATGATAAGTACTCGGTCTTATATGAATCAAGTCAGCAGCATGTAATATTGCATGGCCCCACACTAATGTGGGAAGCATTGTTCTCATTATCAATGGCCTAGCAATAAGCTGAAGGCGTTTAATCAATGATTCAGCAAGACCGTTTTATGTGTGAACATGTGCAACAGGATGTTCAACAACTATCCCCACCGACATACAATAATCATTGAATGTCTGGGATGTAAATTCACCGGCATTATCAACCCTGATTTTCTTAATGGTATGATCAGGAAACTGAGCTTGGAGTTTAATCATCTGAGCAAGTAATTTTTAAATTGTCATATTACGGGCTGATAGCAGACACACATGTGACCATTTGCTAGATGCATCTATCAATACCATAAAGTATCGAAATGGTCCATAAGGTGGGTGAATAGGCCCACATATATCACCTTGAATGCGTTCCAAAAATGCGAGGGTTCTGCTTCAACCTTTGCCGGTGAAGGTCTTATTATTAGCTTTGCAAGAGAACAAGCTTTACATGGCAATGTTCTACCTTGAGGGATCCTCATATCTTTCAATGAATACCCATGTGTATTCAAGATAATCCTTCACATCATAGATGTACCGGGATGACCCAACCGATCATGCCATATGGTTAACATCGAAGGTTTAATAGTTATTGCACTTGATTCAACCGCATAAATATGCGTGTAATCCAATCTACAGGGGAGCATTGGTAACTTCTCAAGTATATGTCTCTTTCCAGACTTGTGTGCTATGAGTAGCATATATTTCATGTTACCTTCACTCATAGACTATGCATCAAAACTATGGGAATATATATCATTGAAACTGAACAGGTTTCTTTTGGATCTTGACGAGAATAGGGCATTGTTTATCTTAAACATTTGCCATTGGCAATATAAAATTTGTCTTGCCAGTCCCTTCTATCAAGTCGACCGGGCCTGATATTGTATTCACAATCGTTTGTGTTGGTTTTATCTTTAAGAAAAACCTTTAATCTCTTAAGATTGTATGTGTTGTTATATAATCAAGGATATAAACATCTTCAATATGAGTCCTTTTGTAAGCCTCACCGTTTGCGTTATCCATTTTCAACATACATGTTATAGAAAGGCGTAAAAAGTAGACAAGCACACATAATTCCGAGATGTTTACAACAAGTAGAAATTACATTTGGTGCAAGATCCCCGGTGAAAACCATGATGCTAAGTGCACTAATTATTAGAGCAACTATAACTAACAAAAAGCAAGATTTCCTTTGCAAATTTGTAAATCTTTGAGTGAGAAAACTATATGATAGTAGAGAAAATTTTGTGTTTAATATGATTTGTTTGAGTTTGATTTTATAGGAAAAATATAGTCGTTGGAGGGAATATAGCCGTTAGGTTACCATTGGGAGTCCACTAATTCGGTTTAATTAAATGTTAATGGTGTTTAAATAATATCATCAATTTAACATCTAATTAAACTAGTAGTTTTGTCACTACTACAGATCACCTTTATAACAGCGCTTTTTTCTGTCTTTTAACAGTGCTTTTTTTTGTCCTTTAACAGCATTGCTTGAAGCGTTGTTGAATCGAGTGCTGTTGTAAATCACTGATATATTACAACGCTTTTTCTAAAAAAGCGTTGTTGTTTATGAAGGTTTTTAACAGCGCTTAAAAATAAATAAGCGATGTTATATATATATAGATTATCAACATCGTTTATAAACAAAAGCGCTGTCATTTACCATATTTTTTACAGCGCTTATATTACAGCGCTACTTACAACATCGCTTACGCGAACAACGCTGTTAAAAACTTTCACTCACAACCACGCGTAAAACCAAAAACGAGGTCGTTTAATTAACATATTACACCGCGTTTTTATTTAAGCGCTGTAAAATAATAATTATTTTTAATAATTAGAAAATTAAAAACGCTGTTGTATGTTTATACTTTTTACAGCGTTTTTGGGACTTAAGCACTGTAAAAGTTTGATTATTTTAAAATAATTAAATCAATATTTTAATGAGTTTTTTAATTTTACAGCGTTCGAAATAAAGCGCAGTAAGATTTATTATATTTACGGAGATTTGAGAAGACAGTTTTGTAAAGTTAATAATATTTATAACCGCTTTAAAGGGAATCAGTTTTGATTATAAATTCTCTTTATTTTTTATTTAAATGGTAATTTTACAATGATATTGAAATCGATTTTAACATTCGATTTTTACAAACACTACTACAAAAAAGTATTTTAACAGCGCTTATTTTAATTATTTAACAGCGCTTAACAAAGTGTTGTTGTATCGACTGCTGTTAAAAGTCAAAAATGTTTAACAGCGCTTTTCCTAAATTAGCGCTGTTAAAAGTCATACATTTAACAACGCTTTTTTGAAATAAGCGTTGTTAAAAGTCATACATTTAACAGCGCTTTTCTCTAATAAGCGCTATTAAAAGTCATACATTTAACAACGCTTTTCTCAAATAAGTGTTGTTAAAAGTCATAAACATTTAACAGCGTGATCAGTGTTAGAAATATCTATTTTAAGCCCCTACTTTCATGCTTATTTCCTATGATTAGAACGTAAAATATATTACTTTTGATACTTGGATTAATGTTTTAGGTCAAAAACACGATTTACGCCTTACGAAGGAGCATATATGGAAATATGAAGAAAAGCACATGAATTCGGCCTAAATCGGACATAATTGGGAGCATTTCTGCAATCCTTAGACCGAGTATACTAAAGTACTTGATTCGAGCTAAAACAAGCCAAAGAGCTGGCTAGGGGGCCGAAAACCCTAGAGAAGTGATTGAGATTAGTCGAGTAACCAAGTGAAGAAGATAATCGAGAGAGCTCGGGAGACCGTTCAAATTACACAAGATCATTCAACCTAATTTTGTACTCGAGATAACGAGGAGAGGAGCAGCAGCTTGGAGCTCGACCGTGGATCATCAATCACTGAGAATTTCTAAACTTTTACTCTTGTTTTATTTACATCATTTGAATATGTTTTCATTCTCATTCGAGATGAGTGAGTAGTTTCCTTATGATGGGGATTTGATGAATCCCTAATGCTTATGAATAACTTGAACATGATTATCTAATTTATATGAATCAATTCTTGTATGACTATTATGTGTGTTGAATCATACCCGAGCACTACGTCTAGGTGTCCTGACAAAACGTCTAGAAGAGTAGGTCGAGTAGTATTTTGTTAGGGTAGGACCGGGAGGTGAACTTAGACTATTTTGGAATCAATACAACCATTAGATCGAGCATATTAGCAAAGCGGGAGCAGCGAGTATATTAATATGCGTATTTGGACAGATTAGTGAAAACACCGGGAGGAATGAAGCTAGTCAAGTAGATGTTTACATGTGAATCCAACATTCGGGAGTGAGGATTCGTATGCTAATGCTACTCAGTCTAAATTCTATAATATAAATCCAACATTCGGGAGTTAGGATTTATATTATCATATAACTATACGTTCTAGATTAAATTGTCATCAAGAAGGAAATTCATAAATATAATCTATATCTTACTCGAGTGAAACCATAAGTATTAGTGGAGGATTCTCATCCTTGTCATAGTTTTTAATATTTGATAACAAAACCTTTTCTTTGAATATTGCCTTTAGAATAAATAATATTGCCCTTTAAAATAAATATAACACTTTAGAACTATTTTGAAAGCTAGTAATCGATTTTAAAGTATAACATGACTCCATTGTTCCCTTGGGTTCGACACTAGGTCTTCCCTAGTTCTATAAAAAAATTTGAGTTGCGTGTTGAAATATTTATCACCTGAATACCACACACGTCAAAATGGCGCCGTTGCCGGGGAACGGTGTTTAGTTTTTAGTTTTTAAAATCTTTCACTAGTTTATTTTTTAGTTCTAGATTTCAAGTCACTCGAAATCCAAAATAAAAATAAAAATAAAATTTTTCATTTGCTTATCTTTTCTAGCTATTACTAAAATTCATCTTTTTGTAGGTGAATACAACCAAACTCTAAAGCGAAGAAAAAGGTGCAAGTGGACGTCACAAACTCAAGTTCTAGCTATTCGAGATCTTCTAGACCTTTGACCTCAACTTCGTGGAAATTCCTTTGGACAATACCCAAGAAACCGAGAACATACACTCAACCAGATATGGAAAATCAAACTCAACCGCAAGAAGCAGCTCGAGCAGGGGCTGAGGTCGAGCAACCAGCCGAGTATTACATAACTCCAATCATTGGACGTTATGATTCTCCTATTCGCATTCCCAATGAAGAAGGATACGACTTTGAACTTCGAGGAGGACTCATCCAAATGATCAAGAATGAATCATTTGACGGATACGGTAACCCTCACGTCCATCTTAATAATTTTACTGAACTATGCCGTACGTATAAATTTGCAGGAGTACCTCGTGAACAAGGATGATTTGGATATAATGTGTTGTATGCACGAGAATCTTCCGTTCGATGTGCTCACTTGCATCACTAGGACACTTGAAGACTGTCTGTTGAAGTCATTCAAAGGATTGTACATCGGTGGTGGAGGACATTTTGTTATCATGCTTGCTAAGCATATAGGATTTTCACTCGACCCGAGAAAGACATTGCCGAAACAAGTACTAGGAGAGGCCAAGCTACTAAGTCGTGGACTTGTTAAAAAGATTAAACTCAGCGGAGGAGATATTATTGTCTTACCCGAAAACAAGGACAAAGATGATATTCGTCACGACTCACCACCACTCGAGCAGCCCGAGTTGCCGATGGAGACCAACTCATTTCATGAGCTTCTAAGGAACTCTAGAAATATGATTGCATGGCAAAGGGACATCACTAGTTGGTATACCGACATGGCTATTTGGCAAGGAGAAATGATGAAGACACTGTTCACTCACACCTCGTGTGAAGGATACCGATCACCACCTCGACCTACATTGCATCACTCGACCAAAGAAAACCCTCAAGAAGATGAAGAATTTGTAGATGCAGAAGATTATGTAGGTGACAACGAATAAGTCGCTATCCACGAGTCTGATAATGAAACAACTTCCAAATCCTTAGAAACACCCGATAACTACACAATCTCTCAAAGGAACAATCAAAACAATCCATAAAAACCAACTTTCACTACTCGACCACAGATTGATCGAGTACTTGACATTTGCATTTGTTTGAACATTTTAACTTACTTATCTATCATGTTTTGCTTTGTTCGTTATATAATGACAAATCTTTGTTAGCATTGCAAGAATGATACGTGTGTAGCGCATTGGAAAGTCAAGATACGAAGAATAATGTCAAGAACGAAACACTCGACAATCAGCTAAGTATCTCTACACCTTAATCTTAATTTATTGCTTAGGGACTAAGCAAATTTTTAAGTGTGGGGTGGGGAGTAGTATGCATACAAATTTTCATGATATATACATTGCATACTTTTCAAAATTTGCATACATCCTACTATTTAAATGAAAAACACTTTGAAAAATGTCAATTAAACATGCTAAACAAGACCGAGCACTTCGATTAAAAATGTTTGCTGAGAAACTCATTAATTGAAATTTTTTGAATTGAACGATTTTCATGATAGAAAATTCATTTCTTGTGACTCAACATAAGAGCTTGCCTAATTTGATTTTTCTTAGAAATTTTTGACATAACACCTTGAGAAAAGCAAAGTTTTATCCAATTTCATAGAGGAAATTTTTGAACAAAACATGGATAATATTTCATAAAGTTATTGTATTGCCTTTAGGTGACTTAAGCATATCTCGTAATATATGGTGCATTTGTTGTAACACTCGAGTTAATATTTTGGCATCTAGTCAAGTCTTAAGTGTGGGGTTATCCAATAAAGTCGAGCATTTGCCGAGGGTTAGGAAAGAAAATAAAATTTCAAATATCTAGTATTTCCCCTTGAAAGTATCTGCTTTGACAAAACAAAAAGAAAAAAAAGAAAAAAAGTGTTTCCCCACTTAAGTCCTTGCTATTGCCTAAATAATTTGGCGACTCGAGTGAAGCTGTCGAGTGATAACCATAAAGAATTGCTTAAGGACGATCCTTGTACTTATGTACGTAGGCATGACATGCTTTTGAGAGAAAAATTCATGAAATATCTCGTAATCATCCGGAATTCCTCTACTCTTATAGATTATGACGTGTAGTCTAATTCTTGGGCAAGAATTCTTGACCTTGACCTTATGGACTAGCCCTTGCTAGCATAGGTGATTGGTTCGGTCAGACTCCTCTTGAAAATTGTGTTTTACTTTGTGATTTTCGGTGCAAGTTCGAAATGAAGAGTAAGGTCAAATCAAGGTTAGTTTCTTATTGCTTGAGTTACATTGAAATTTATGACTATCGTGATTTGGAGTGATTTTCAATGATTTCTCATGCCATGAATGATCAGCTATACTTTGAAGTGTTTTTTGATTAAAGAATAATGCAAAAGAATGTTTGTAAAATTGACTAGCTAAGCAAATGAATACGATAAATGGATGATGTGCTTAGAGGATTTGTGAGTATTCCGTTATCTGAAAACTCTCACGAGACTAAACTCATCCGCTAGGGAAGCCTAGAGGTTTAAAGGCTTAATGCATATGCTAAATGCATTCGTGATTTTCTACGACAGTGAACTAGGATTAGAATAACTTTAGAAATCTCAGGAGTAAGAAATAAGCTTAATACTTGTTCGGGACGAACAAGGATTAAGTGTGGGGTGTTTGATCAGTGTTAGAAATGTCTATTTTAAGCCCCTACTTTCATGCTTATTTCCTATGATTAGAACGTAAATTATATTACTTTTGATACTTGGATTAATGTTTCAGGTCAAAAACACGATTTACGCCTTACGAAGGAGCATATATGGAAATATGAGGAAAAGCACGTGAATTCGGCCTAAATCAGACATAATTGGGAGCATTTCTGCAATCCTTAGACCGAGTATACTAAATACTTGATTCGAGCTAAAACAAGCCAAAGAGCTGGCTAGGGGGCCGAAAACCCTAGAGAAGTGATTGAGATTAGTCGAGTAACCAAGTGAAGAAGATAACCGAGAGAGCTCGGGAGACCGTTCAAATTACACAAGATCATTCAACCTAATTTTATACTCGAGATAACGAGGAGAGGAGCAGCAGCTTGGAGCTCGACCGTGGATCATCAATCACTGAGAATTTCTAAACTTTTACTCTTGTTTTATTTACATCGTTTGAATATGTTTTCATTCTCACTCGAGATGAGTGACTAGTTTCCTTATGATGGGGATTTGATGAATCCCTAATGCTTATGAATAACTTGAACATGATTATCTAATTTATATGAATCAATTCTTGTATGACTATTATGTGTGTTGAATCATATCCGAGCACTACGTCTAGGTGTCCTGACAAAACGTCTAGAAGAGTAGGTCGAGTAATATTTTCTAGGGAAGGACCGAGAGGTGAACTTAGACTATTTTGGAATCAATACAACCATTAGATCGAGTATATTAGCAAAGCGGGAGCAGCGAGTATATTTGGTGCATGAATGTATTAATAAGCGTATTTGGATAGATTAGTGAAAACACCGGGAGGAATGAAGCTAGTCGAGTAGATGTTTACATGCGAATCCAACATTCGGGAGTGAGGATTCGTATGCTAATGCTACTCAGTCTAAATTCTATAATATAAATCCAACATTCGGGAGTGAGGATTTATATTATCATATAACTATACGTTCTAGATTAAATTGTCATCAAGAAGGAAATTCATAACTATAATCTATATCTTGCTCGAGTGAAACCATAAGTATTAGCGGAGGATTCTCATCCTTGTCATAGTTATTATATTTGATAACAAAACCCTTTTTCCAAACATTGCCTTTAAAACAAATAAAACACTTAAGATTTATTTTGAAAACTAGTAATCGATTTTAAAGTATAACTTAACTCCACTGTTCCCTTGGGTTCGACACTAGGTCACCCCTAGTTCTATAAATTCTTTTGAGTTGCGTGTTGGAATATTTATCTACTAAATTGCACCAGGTCATTTAACTATTTAAATATAATTGGGGTTATACTATTTTAGGAGTTAATTTAGTCTAAGGGGTATTTTAGTTTAAGGATTATTTTAATTTAAGGGTTAAGTTTATTTTAAGGGTTAATTGAATAAGTAATTAGGATCATTTAACTACATAATTATGATTTTAGTTAATTTGTTTAGCAATTAATTTAGCTTATGGATTAATTTATTTTAAGAGCTAATTTAGTTTAAGGATTAATTTAATTTAAGGGCCAAATGAATAATTAACTAGGATTATTAAACTAAATAATTATGATTTGAATTGGTTTTTTTAAGGATTAATTTATTGTAAGGTTAATTTATGTTTAAGAGTTAATTATGGGTTACATATAATTATGAATTAATGAGTGGTCAACAAAGTAAATAGTTAAACTTAACAGAAATAATAACAGAATAGTGAAAGGGTGGTTGAACTAAATAAAAACTGAATTGAAGGTTGGTTTTTTTTAAAGTTGGAGGGGCGGTTTTCTTCAAATTGTCATATTGAACGTGTGGTTGTCGGCAAAAAATCTATTATGTATTATAACACATTATTATAAGGGTTAACTACATATGACCACCTGTATAATAGGCCATTTTCCATGGATACACCTGTATATTGCAACATTTGCATTTGACCACCTTTTATAATTATCAAACAACCACCTTTGGTAATGGAGAGATGGTAATTGGTAACAGAAGTGATTATAAAGGTGGTAAAGTGAAAACTCATTCATTATATTGGTGGTGTATTGTAATAAAAATAGGGATAATTGCCAAAAAACCCCTCTTATAGGCCGTAATTATAGAAAATCACCCCTTATACATTTTATTGCAGAAAACCACCTGTTGTTCTTGTCTTTTTTGCTGAATCACACATTCTAACGTTTTCCGTTCAATTAGTGTTAAATCTCCGTTATATGGATTAATTAGGCATTAATTAGGTTAATTAATTAGGTTAATTAGGTTAAATCTCCGACGGGTGGTTTAACCTAATTAAGCGGTGGTTTTCTGTAATTACGGCCTATAAGAGGTGGTTTTCGGCAATTTTCCCCAATATTTATATGTCTCTCTAGAACTCAACTCTTAAGAGGACATATTAAAATCAACTTAATCTCAACCTTCATATTAATTATAATCGACGGTCGAGATTGTGTCCTTCCGTCTTAAAATTAAATATATTAATTAAAATCGACGGTCGATATTGTGTCCTTCCGTCTTAAAATTAAATATATTAATTAAAATAGACGGTCGAGATTGTGTCCTTCCATCATTTAATTGTGCAAGAAATTAATATTCTCTCAGTGTCATAGATAATAATAATACATTTAATTCCATACATTTGGGCGGTTGAATTTGCAAAAAACACAGCGGTTGGAGATTGACGGTTACCAATATCAACTGCTGAATTGATAAAAATCAACGGCTGAGATCATGTCCTTCCGTCTTACTAAAAGATGCATGTCCTCCTATAATCTTTTACTTATCTCCACATATTCGTTTTTTTCATATTTTTTAATCTCCGCAAAAAATACCAAATGTTCTGTACAATAGACAGACGAAGTAATACAAAAGTGTGAAATATTGTATAAAATAAAAAAAGGGTCAGAGAATTTAGAGATACAGCAGTAAAATGTATAACGGGTGGTTTTCGGCAATTACGGCCTATAAGAGGTGGTTTTCGGGAATTATCCCTATTGAGATTTGGGGATTGAATTAATTGAATTTTATTAACCTAATTAATTGAATTAATTGAATTTAATTAACCTAATTATTCCATCTAATGGAGATTTAACACTAATTGAACGTAAAACGTTAGAATGTGTGATTCAGCAAAAGAGAAACGAACAACGGGTGGTTTTCTGCAATAAAATATATAAGGGGTGGTTTTCTGTAATTACGGTCTATAAGAGGTGGTTTTCTGCAATTTTGCATAAAAATATTATTATTATATTAAAAAGTTAATATATTTAAGGGTTTTCTTGACGGAATAGTGATAGTTGGTTGTTTGGTAACGACAAACGTTATATAGATGGTCGAATCCAATATTACGGTATATAGGTGATTACGTAGAATATGACATATTATACATGTGGTCATCTGTCATTAACCCTTATTATAAAATATATTCTTAAGTTTGTGATAGCATATTTTGGTAGATTTAAGATGTAATAGCAATCTCATGAGACAGTATTGTCTAGATTTAGAAAAAATTATTAATACTTTGAGAGATGAATTTGTAAGTGTATCGATTGTACCTCCTATTTAACCATTATAATTTGGGTTATGGACTCCAGATATTGTTTATAACTTTCGTACATTCTCGTAATTTATTATTAGAGACATCAATCTAGAGAGAAAGTTTCATTTGAGACCTCCTATCTAATTTGAGAACCTGAGACCCAAGTATCTACCGTCCACTTATCACCGATCCAGTTGTTGAAAGATCAAAAAATTTCTTACTTGTGCATACCAGATAATTTTAAACACCTTATGCACATAGTATGATGTTGAAAATTCATGCGGATTTATTTAAATTTAATTCTTGCGCATTTAGTTATATTTTGTATTTTGCATATATGACACTTTTAAATATGAAATGCACTAAACAGAATGTGAATTGTGCATATAGGCTAACCTCAGTTTTACTCATTTTTATCTTAATTTTGAATGGAACATGTGTCACAATCTTAGATGTGCACACAAATTATCTCAACCGTCCAATTTCCTATGGATATCTAAGGAAACGGACTCTCATTCTAGATTGGAACAATAACTCATTGCAAAAAAATGAACAAATTCAAATTTCAGATTTCCACCCTAGCTTGGCTCATCTGCGCTTGCTCCGTTCCGCGACTTCTGCGCGAGCTGCTCAACCTGGCTCGTGGTTGATATATTTAATACTGATTTTCAACCCAGCTACTCTTATCTTGAAATGAAATAGAAACAAGAATACATTTCTACAACCGGGGCGGTCTCTCTCTAAACTCTCCGACACACTTTCTCTCTAAACTCTACCGGGGCTCCTTCGTCCCACCGGCCTCCTCCGATTCGGTTGGATCGGCTTTTGTCTTGGTTTGGTGGATGGCTAGGTGTGTTCTGTGTATCGGTGAGGAGTTGAAGCTGTTGTTGTGTCGGCAGCTGCGGATGGAGTTTCTTGCCGGCTGTGCGCGAAGGTTGTGACGGTGGCTGGTTCGCCAGTAGCTACCTTTTACCGCCACCGTTTCACCTGACGTGCTGATTGTCTACGAAGCGTCTCTGTCCTCTGTGGTGGTCTTAGTGGCTGTCGGCAGCGGTTCGACGCTCTTTTGTGGTATTTTGTTTTGTTATTTTGGCTGCTGTAGTTGTTGATTCGACGGAGGGGTTTGGCTGCGGTTCGTGGTCGTTTTGGGTTGCTGCTTCGTCGAGTCTATTGTTTTTTGATGGCTTCATGTTTCTGCGGCTGCTCTGCATCCAGCGGATTGTTTAGTTCTCGGTCGTTGACTGACGATCGTGTTTCTCTTTGGCGGTCTTCAGCGGCTGCGCAGATGGTCGCCGCTGTTTTTCTCGTCGCTTGATTCGGTGATGGCCTGTGAGGTTGTCACTGTTGGGTTCTTTCCGGTCAGCTGCGTCCGCCGTCTGGCTGCCGGTGATGTTGGCTGCTGTCGGTGTGAGGTCAGCTAGCTGCTTCCCTGTTCCTCTGCTCAGTGACGAAGCATCTGCTGTTTCGTTAGTTCCTGTTCCGACACGTGTGATGTATCTGCCTTGCCACATCTGCTGCTGCGTCATCTTCGTACACGTGTGATGTATGTGCTCTGCCACAGTGTTGGGCCTGACTGTTACATTCAATCCCTTGGTCTTATGTTGGGCCTCTTGGTGTGGACACGTGTGGATACGTGGTTTCTTCCGAGGTTACGCATGGTTGTCTTATGCGGTTGTTACACGTGGTTTTTCAACGTCTGATGGGTTTTCGAAGTGTTGGGCTTGAAAAGTTGCCATAGTACCTACACCGTCGTATTTAGCAGAAACATGGCCCAGTTCAGTGACTCAGTTCATGTCTTTTGGGCTTTATCTGGCGTATTCAAGTCTTGCACATTAAAGTCTTTACCTGTCAGCCTCCTATAGTCCGTGACTGGTTTCCTTCTGAGGATATCTTTTTCAAAATTCAACGTCAGTATCTTCATTAGCACTGCATTCTTGATGGGAAGTCATCACGGTCGTACGATCCATTTGTTCGCCTATTTTTAAGTACTGAGGCCAAGAATCTCGTTTACACTGTGCTTAGTTTAATTTAATTTTGTGTTCGAGGTCTCCATTCGGTTACCGATTGGGATTAAGTCCTCTAAATGTATTTTCTAGAGTCTTAGTACTCTTTCCATCAAAAAAAAAGAATACATTTCTACTTGGGTGCTCTCCACTCCACACTCCACAGCCTATCATGTGATTGTGATCTTACCCAATGATCCTAGCTGAAACTGAAACCAGATAAGATATCATAAAAGCAGATTGTTCAGATAGTACTCATAAACTATGGAGAATTATCTCATAAAGATAAGACACGAATGCCTAGAAAGACAGAAAGATAGGGTGCGACTCGGTTAATCAATCTTCTTCATATAATTCCATTCATTGATCATCATTACCCTATATTGTTTAATTTCATACAGACAGACAGCCTCAAATCTTAATCATTGTTCATGTGTAGTATGAACATCCATAGCTGCGTTTTTCAGTCTTGTATAAGCATGCTTTCAACTGGCTGTGGCTTTATCTTCCTTTCTCTTGGCCTTTTTCGACTTCTTTTCAGACCGAGGTTCGTTTGCTTTCATTTCATCCCTAAAAGATCTTAGCATTTCTGACAAATGTTCGTTCCTGTGACCTTAGAACAAAACAAAAGGGTAAGTTTCAGCATAAAAAGTTTTGTTTTCAGGTGACTACCAAAATTAGCTAGGACATTCACTTGAGAAATTGCAACTTAAAAAGAGGTTGTTTGCAAATTCAGCTAGTTATAGTTATAATTACTCACCACAAAGTATCACATCTTCCATGTTAACTGTCTTGCGACCAGCATGATTTGCAAACAATTCTAGGTCTTTTGCAAGCTGTTCTGTTAGTCACGGTGAACAAATTCAGTACGTGGAACCAACACCGCTGTTTATGAAGACGCCTAAATCAACACATAACAGAAAAGCATTCTCCATTGGATCTGGTCAGCCATTGATCACTAGCAATGGCAATTAAAGTTGAAAAATGAAACCATATAAGTGATACATTTAGTAGTACAACAATAATAATAGTCATATACTCATATGAATATCATTACTCCTCATGAATGATTTTACACCGGTAAACCTCATTTCCAAGTCATATTTCAACAACACTGTAACAAAATTAGTAAAGATTTTGACGAGTAAACGCGGCATATGATATGAAGCAAGCAGAAGGGTGGTGGTACCTGCATATTTGAATGCTAAGTCGGAAACACATGCAACTATTGGTGGGGATATCTCCATACCATTCTTCTTTGCTGCACAAATCAACCATTGCAACAGTGGATGAATTTATCAGTTGAAAGAAAACTCTACCAGGTTACCAACTGGTGTCGATTTCGAAATTATAACTGTAAAACAAAACTAGGGCCGACCTTCGGATTCAACAATAGAGATGGCGGAGATACGAAATCGATCCTTGAGAAGCTCCGCCTCGGAATCGTCCTCTTCAAAGTCGTCCTGATCCCAAACCGTATCGTCGTCGTCCATAGCAAACCTCGACCCTCTTCTCTCTCCCTCCAAATACACGCGGGAACCAAAATGCCCAAACTTACGATGCGCGAGGTTTTTATGGAAAATGCTCTAAGCTGTCCTTTTTTCGATGCGCAAAGTAGGGGTACCTGGGCAGGGTCGGTTGGCCCGGCCCTAATAAGGGCAGGGTGGGCTGTTAGAGATTTAGCATGTCCGATAGAGACTTTAGGATCGGGCAGGGTCGGATTGACGATTTTTTGGTGACCCCTGGGCAGAATAAAGAAAGGGCCAACTCTTCACATTAGGGTCTATAATTCAGGAAAATAATAATTAATTAATATATTAATACATCTATAACTTATATTATATAAAATTTATGAGATCTGGTCTTGTGCAAACCATTGCGTACATGTTACGTCCAACCAATTTGCATAAGGATTGACTATTTGACTTCATCAATTTTGTCTCAACTTCATCCTTGGGTATTTGTTCCTTGCTCAGTTTAAAATATCGGACCAAAGCAGTTGTAACAGGTTTAGCATCAGCCATATTAAACTTCTTCAAAACCTTGTACAAATATTCCTTCTGACTCAAAAACTAAAGTCTCTTCTTTCTTTCCCTGGTAATCTGCATACCCAAAATCTTTCTATACACATCCCAAGTCTTTCATTTCAAACACTGAGTTCAGCTGAGTCTTTAACTTATCTATCTCAGCCATGCTCTTACACGCGATCAACATATCATCAACGTATATCAAGAGATATATACAAGTATTTACCGATTGTTTGTAGTAAACGCACCAATCATACTTGCTTCTCACGTAACCAAACTTGCACATATACTCATCAAATTTCCTATACCATTGACGTGGTGATTGCTTTAATCCATATAAAGATTTTTTCAACAAACATACCTTTCAGTGTTGATCTCTTGAGACAAAGCCCTCTAGTAATCTCATGTATATTCCTCTTCTAAATCTCTCATGTATATCTCATTTGGTTCACATCCAGCTGCTCCAACTCAAGATCCGGGTGAGCTTTCAGTGACAAAATGATCATTATGGTTCTGTGCTTCACAATAGGTGAGTATATTTCATTAAAGCATAAATTCCAGAAAACCACCCGTATAATACCCATAATTACAGAAAACCACCCCTCGAAAACGAATTTACAGTAAACCACCTGCATAAAATACTCCGTTAACAAATTACCACCTCGACACTGTACCATTAACGTTTGATTTAGACGCGCTGTTGTAACGCGTTAAAGAATAAAAATTTAAACAAAAAAGAAATGAAAAGAAAGTAAAAGCCCTAAATCGATTAATTCACTCAAGTTCATTCTCTCTCGACCTCGCTCACTCCGTCACCCAAACAATCCATCTTCGCTAAATCTCAGCAACGATTTGCTTCAATCAGTGAATCGACGTTTTGGGTAAATTCTAGTGACGAGCTTTCCAGTGGCTTGGGTTTTCAGTTGCTAGGGTAGGAGGACGATTCGAAGATGTTTGGTATGTGAATTTAATTTCCTTTGACGACTGATTCTGGGTTTAGGGTTTTGATTAGTTAAACTGGTATTTCGATTTAAGGGTTGGGTTGAATTAATTATGATGCTTGTGTGGTTTGTGAATTAAGATGACCTGTTTTGTCATATGTGAATAGTGGCATATGTTTGTTTGTATTTGAATACGGTAAAGATGATATGTTGTAAAGATGTTGCATATGTTTAATATTAAAGTACAGTAAAGGTAAGACAAAGCATATTAAGGTCGTTGATCCTGATCTAATATCGAAGGTTGTGTTAGAGGATTTGTTTAAAGAAAAGGTTGGTCTGTCAAATATTATTGAGTTATGGTATTTATCACCTGGAAAAACTATAGACAATGGGTTAGAAAAAATTGAGAATGATCAAAGTCTGATGAAGATTGTTAGTGGTGCTGGAAGAGATAAATCAATATGGATTTATGTGGTTAGAGGGAAAGAATTCAGCCCAAGACATTTGGAAAGCCCACCTGTTGAGCCCACTATCCATATATCCGAAACCTTATCTCCTCAACCTTATCCCATAAGTCTGAGAGATAGAGTTATAGCTTCAGAGAGTTCTGAATCTGATAAGGAGTTTGAGTTTTCAGAGACTGAAGACGAAGATGATGACCTGCTCGATGCATAGGTGGATGCTGATGTGCCTGATGTTGTAGGTGAGGGATTTGTTAGGACATGTTTAGAGTTTTTGGATAATATTGGAAGAGAGAATGTGCAAGATGTGTTTGAAGAAGTTGTCAGTGAGTCAGATGAATTTCTGAGTGTTAGTGAATCTGGGGACGAGTCCAATAAGCGGAGAAGATTTCCTAAGTTTAACCCTAGGTTTGATTTCAGTTTAGAAATAGTCTTGAAACATGGTATAATTTTTGGTTCAGTTGATATTCTCTGTAGGGCTTTAAGACAACTTACAATTCAGTGCGGAGGGGATTATTACTATTTGCATAACGATAAAAAAGGATTTCAGTGTTGTGTACCAAAAAGTGTGAGTGTCCGATGGAACATGCAAGGAAAAAATGCAACTACATTACTGTCAACTGTGGGTTCAAAGTGTACGCTAGGCAGGTTTCATCTGATGGAATGCCCTAGTTTTGAAAAAAAACTTTCTCAAATTCCCCACTTTTCAAAAGTCTTTCCTAAACATACAATTGTACTAATTGTTAGAAAAAAATACAATCCGATCTATATAAAATCGTACTGATTGAAAATAAACCATTCCGATTCCCAAAAAATCGGATTCCTCCCCAAAATAAATTATTGGTCAAATCGTCCGACATGGAGCTGACTGGGCTGCACAGTCAGCATTTTTTAAGAGTCCGGTTCCCACAAGACTGGATAGGTCTGAAATATTGCACCCGCAGCTGCCTCATTCCATTAGACTCCGGCATCTCTCTTGATCTCTTCCAATCCCCGCGCAGTGATTTTATGGTAGATCGACGCTAGATTTAATGGCAGGATGGCATGCTAATGATTTCGAGGTTAGTTATGGTTAAATTTTGAGTTTGTATAATTAGGGTTGTAAGTTTTGAGTGTTATTAGAGTTATTGGATTTGTGTGATGTTAGGGTTATGAATTTTAGGGTTTAGGGTTGTTGGATTTGTGTAAATTAATTTCGAATTAAGGGATGAATTGTGATGTTAGGGTTGTTGTTATGTTATATAATTTGTTTATTTGGTGTTGGATATATTGTTGTTTTTGATATGTTTGTAATTTTTGTTTATTTACGATTTTGAATCGAATATGTTGATGTTAATATGTTATAATTTTGTTTATTAGGGTTTATGATTGAATATGTTTTTGTTAATATGTTGTGTAATTTGTTTAAAGTGTTGGATTGAATATGTTGTTGTTGTTAATATGCTTTGTAATTTATTTAGGTGTTGGATTGAATATGTTGTTAATATGTCGTTGTGTTTTAGGTGTTTAATTGAATATGTTGTTGTTAATATGTTTTGTGATTTTTGTTTAAAAGTATAGATGAATCTTGACGATATTGTGACTCCCACACCGATTGATGGTACTGTCTTAACTCAGCAACGTACCCATCGTTCGGAAGAGGTATGGAAAAATCCGGTAAGTTGATAATTTAATTTCACTTAATATTTTATTAGTTAGTTTTTCAACATTAATTGAAGAATATTGTATACAACTCCTTTGTTTTCGAACCGTCCGTACCTCATAAACTCCTTTGTTTGGATCAAACATTTGGACATCATGAAGATTTGTTCTCTCTAAGCTGCCTCAACTTAAGGTCTATCTGGCGTGGGAACGGTGAAGCGTTGTTGACATACATTCCACGCCATATGCAAAAGTAATAATTACACTGTTGAAATGTAAACTGTACAAGAGCACATACTGGTAGATCTCTTCCCCCCTCAAGATGTTGCTGAAACACTCGCTTGATTTGTTGTCATAGATCCCCACCTCCTTCCACCAATATGGTATGACATTGTCCACTTATCCCATGGAATTTCTTGTAGCCAATTAATTTTCACCGGATGACAATTGTAATCTCTCCCTTATCACATCTCCAATGTCCATCGCAATTGATTAAGTCAGCGTTGCATGTATGATCACCTCTATACGTCCTCACTTCCCAATACGATGCTTCTTTCTTTTTTATAATTTGAAATCGCCGAGGGCAACTATCATCTCATTCTCGATAGTGAAGTACCAACAATCGCGTGTCTGACTCCTTCGTGTGGTACTCAACACGATGTAATAATGAATATTTCTGCACAGCATAGATTGCATCAACTTTTCTGGAAAATGTTGCTCCTATCCCAATAGATCCAAACTGTCCAAAGTTTGTGCCCAAGTACTAATCATCAGGTTCGTTCACATCCCATGCCGATACATCTCTAAATGCTGAAATGTCAAACACATGTTCAGCGACTGGCACAAATTCAGCACCCTCATTGTCAAGTTCATCGAGAAATTCCATCTCATCCCGATCATATTCATCAACAACACTCATATCAAGTGTGTCCAAAGTTGTCATAACCATCGAATCCGAGTCAAAATTGGCCATCTCTGTAAAAATTCAAACAAACATATTGATAATAAAATAAATATACAAAAACATAAATAATAATTGAACAACTAATTTCAAAACGAACTTACTACTTCACATGTAAACTGGATAGAGAATTGGATCTGCTGTGTGCTGATGAAAAACGTTGGCTATTTATATCAAAATTATTCGGTTTCAGGAGGACCGGAATTATTGTAACAATCCGGTTCCATGAAACCCGGATTTAACACGGTTTCAGGAGGACCAGAATTATTTGTATCATTCGTGAATTATTGTTGTATGATTCAATTATTTCTGATCAATCCGGTCTTCCCAAAACCGGACTGCACAGAATTATTGATTTTTACGATCATGCATGAACTGTCTCTGACCCGTTCTATTATTGCACAGAATTATTGATTTTTACGATCCGAAATCCGGTTTTTGTGGAATCGGATTCCGTAAAAAATGATGACTGTGTATCCCAGTCAGCTCTACGTCGAACGATTTGACGAATAATTTATTTTTGGGAGGAATCCGGTTTTTTGAGAACCGGAATGATTTATTTTCTAACAGTACGGTTTTACAAAGACCGGATTGTATGTTTTTCTAACAATCCGGTTCTGTCAAGACCGAATTGGTTAGGAAATGGGGCATTTGGGAAAGACTTTTGAAAAGTGAGGCATTTGAGAAAGTTTTTTTTCAAAAGTAGGGCATTTTTAAAAACAAATTGAATTTAAAGAAACAAAACAGTACTTGTAAATTTTTTCTCTTGTTATGTTGCTTTGGTTGCGTTAATGGAATATTTTCAAGTTTTGATAGTAAAAGCAAATCTTATGAGATGTGGACAGAACTGCGCATCTATGTTGTACTGGAGTTGAAGCTTTGTACCATTTGATCGATTAAATAAGGTCCGATTGCCATTGTTTTTTTGCCAAAATTGCATATCTCTAGGATGTTGAATTTGTATGCCTAGATGTGGTGTGTCTACATATGAAATGCATCTCCAAATTGTCATTAGTTAATGTTTTTTACAATCAAGCTACCTTAAAACTCAGCTCACTGTGTACTTAGTTGAGAAGATTTAGTCAGATAGTTCTAATTTTTTTGTTGTTCATACCCAAGTTGGTGTCCCCAAATATTGATAGTTAGGGGCAGAAATTGTTCCCTTTTCTACCAAAACAAGTCGAGGTCTATTATTTTTTTGAGCCTGTAGAAGATCGAATTTGGGTGGCCGGAGATGCCGGATTGACGCCGGAATTACGATCGGAAAACGCAGAGAAGGTTTTAGAATTTTCTAGATTTTCATTACAGGTAAAATTGCAGATACACGCGCCTTATAAAGGCTGTCCAAGTTCGTTACACAGAAACACAAATTACAAAACGTTCTATAAATATGAACTATTTACAAAATGGTCCCTCAAGAAATAAGCTCTTCATCTTCGCAGGTTGACTTCAATTCCAGATCTGGATCTAGAACCTCAGCCGCACCAATCTCTATCTTCGAGCGCCGTCCGCCGTCTGATGCTCGGCCGTCCGCCACTCGCTGGTCATCCACCCCAATACCCCCGCAAGCTCAGCGCATGAAGAAGATTCGAAACGCTGAGCTTGGAGGAGAGGTATCGAAGTGTCTCAGCAGAAAGCCCTTTGGTAAATAATCCGCCGCCTGGTCAGAAGTAGGGACAAACGCTGGTCTGATCAATCCAATGGTTGTATACTGTCGCACCACATGGCAATTAAGCTCCACGTGCTTAGTCTCTCGTGAAATACTGGATTTCTGGCAATGTGGATTGCAGCCTTGTTGTCACGGAACAAAGGAATTGGAGAATGGTGAAGCACTCTTATGTCACGAAGAAGACGAGTCAGCCAAGCTAATTCACAGCAGGTATGAGCCATAGAACGATATTCTGCCTCAGCAGATGATCGAGAAACAACACTTTGCTTCTTTGTTTTCCAAGAAATGAGTGAAGAACCAAGTTTTATTGCATAACCTGTAACACTCCGTCTTGTTATTGGACAGGAACCCTCAGCGTCGCAGTATGCAGACAAAGATAAATTGTTGGAAGCTGGATAGAAGATGCCTTGAGCTGGAGCATTCTTCAGGTATTTTAGAACTCGATGTGCTGCTTGAAATTGTTCCTCAGTAGGAGACTTCATAAATTGGCTAAGTATATGCACTGAATAGGAGATATCAGGTCTAGTCACCGTAAGATAGATCAGCTGACCAACAAGCCTTCTATAGGGAGTTGGATCAGCTAAAATAGGAGACTCTGACATAGCTAGTTTGTGTCTTGGATCAATAGGCATAGGAACTGGTTTGCACGCAGTAAGTCCTGCATTAGAGATTAGATCTAGGGTATATTTGCGTTGGTTCAGGAAGAGACCAGAAGATGATCTAGCAACTTCCAGACCCAAAAAGTAATGCAAGTGACCCAGGTCTTTAATCTGAAATTTAGCATGAATGAAGGCTTTAACCTGATCCATAAGATCTATAGAAGTTCCAGTGAGAATTACGTCATCAACGTAGACAAGTAGAATAAGAAAATGTCCATCCTTAGAATAGGTGAACAATGAGTAGTCATTAAGGCTTGCAGTGAAGCCAAATTGTAGAAGAGCATGGCTGAATTTGCTAAACCATTGTCTTGATGCCTGCTTTAGGCCATAAAGACTTTTCTTGAGTTTGCAAACCAACCCTTGAGATCTAGCCTTCTTGTAGAAACCCGTAGGTAGTTTCATATAAACTTCTTCTTCTAAATCACCATGTAAAAAGGCGTTGTTGACATCCAATTGAAATAGAGGCCAGTCTTTAGCAGTAGCAACAGCTAGAACAGTACGCACAGTGGTCATTTTAACTACTGGAGCAAAAGTCTCATGATAATCCAAGCCTTCCAGTTGAGTGAAACCTTTAGCTACTAGACGAGCTTTGTAACGTTCCACTGAACCATCTGATTTGCGTTTAATTTTGTATACCCACTTACAGCTGATAGCCTTTTTGCCTTGAGGTAGATGTGAAAGCTCCCAAGTGTTATTATTTTCCAAAGCCTGTAATTCATTTTGCATAGCAGAAAGCCATTTTTCAGATTTACTGGCTTGAGCATAAGAAGTAGGTTCATCTTCAGAAATAATATTCATAGCTAGAGCTTGATAAACTGGGGTGCAGCCAGTATAGTTAACATAGTTGATCAAAGGATATTGAGGCCTCTGAGTAGTAACCATGTTAATAGTAGGACATAAGTAATCTTTCAACTTTGCTGGTTCTCGTCGCTGTCTAGAAGAGCGTCTAACTGGTACAATTTCTTCTGAAACAAGATCAGGAGCATCATAAGATTCTTGTTCAGGAGAAACTTGCAAAGAAGGAATAGGAGCAGCAGGAATACGCGTGAGTTGAGCTGGAGTCTCATCTTCATCAGCATTGAAAGCAGGCAATGGATATACAGGCACTGGTATGTCATTCTGAACCTCAATAGGCTTTGTTTTAAAAGGAAATATGTCTTCATGGAATATAACATCTCTAGAAACTTGAACCTCATGTGAATGCAGGTTATAGACCTTGTATCCCTTCTGGCCAAAAGGATAACCAAGGAAAACTGAAGCATGTGCCCTCACATCAAACTTTCCTTTGTTAGGCAAGGTATTTGCAATATAACACAAACAACCAAATACTCTCATATGAGATAAATCTGGTTTTTGTAAAAAGAATACCTCATGAGGAGATTTGCCATCCAATACTGACGAAGGAAGTCTGTTTATTATGTAGGTAGCTGTAAGGAGGCAATCACCCCATAACTTGTCAGGAATTGAAGCCTGGAACTTTAATGCTCTTGCTACTTCAAGTAAGTGACGATGCTTGCGTTCTACTTTCCCATTTTGCTGAGGAGTGTAGCTGGTTTGATGAATAGTGCCTTCATTTAATAGGAACTGAGACAGTTTAGAACATAAGAACTCTTTGCCATTGTCGCTGCGTAGAGTTTTGATCTTCATGTCAAACTGTGTAGAGACCATTTTGAAAAATTGATTGATCTTCTCAGTACGTAGCGTCACTCTTGAGTGTCAATAGGAATGTCCAAGTACATCTTGAATAATCGTCAACAATTGTTAGGAAATATCTAGTGCCTGAAAAAGTAGGAACCTTAAAAGGACTCCAAATGTCAGCATGAATAAGCTGAAAAATATGAGTACTTTGAGTAGTACTAATAGGAAAGGAAAGTCTGCTTTGTTTAGCCTGAGGACAAATCTCACAGTGCATAGAGGAATTATTACAATCAGAAACTTGAATAAGCCTTGAAACACTGACTGGATTGTATTTAATCTCAGGCACAAGCAGCACATTCAAAAGAGTTATCTGAGGAGTCAGTCTGCAATTACCAACTTGATGAACCAAGATGCTATTTCCATCAGGTATGGAAATTTTATAAGGAACAGACAAAGTCTTTAAATTCTCCAATAAGTGTGAATGCGGCGTAATATGGTCAGATGCACCACTATCAATTATCCAGTCATATTCACAAACTGAAATAGATGTTAGACAAGTAATACCTGCCTTATGCATATAATCTGTATTGGAAGTGCTCAATAAAGCCAATAGCTTTCTTAGTTGCTCCTTATTCATCTTGATATCACTCAGTTGAATTTGTTGCTTGTCAGCATCACACTTATTGTCATTAGATCCTGCAGAATTGCCAGTCATGACATTATTAACAGCTTTTGTATTCTTGTTACCAGAATCCTGAGAATTCCGCCTGGAGAACTTGTGGTCAGGAGGATAACCATGGAGCTTATAACAAGATTCCCTGGTATGGCCTGCAATAGTTACAATAAATGTCTTTCTTCTCAGAATTTTGATTTCTGCCCTTTGCATTGCCTCCAGTATTGGTGTTACTTCTTTGATTTTGCTTGAAATTTTGTGAACTGTTGGTAGAAGAATTGCCTGCATACATTGCTGTTGACTCCATATTTAGTGATCTGTTAAGAGTCTGATGTTTCTCATCATGTCGCACCATGTTATAGATTCGTCCAATATTAGGCATAGGGTCTAGAGCTAGGATTTGAGATCTGATTTGAAAATGTGCTTCATTCAGTCCCATGAGAAATTTCATAATCTTGTCTAGATCTTTCTTTTCCAACATGCATTTTGTAGATTTGCATCTAGCGCCAAGATCACATAGATCCTGAATCATCATAGAATCTTCCTCTGCCCATAACTGAATGAGCTTGTTGTAATAGCCAGCAACAAATAGATCGCCTTGTTTGAGATTATAAATCTCTTCTTGAATAGCAAATACCATAGGACCATTGGATCCACCATACCTAGTCTCAAGATCTGACCAGGCTTGAGTAGAATCATCCATGTGAACCAAAGAACCAGCAATTTCTTTGCTCAATGAATTGATGATCCAAGATAGAACAGCGTTGTTGCATTTTTCCCAGCGTGCTAGGTCAATTGCATCTGTAGGTTTAGAAAACCTTCCATAGATGAATCCTAGCTTCATCTTGAAGCCTAGGGCTCGAATCATTGATGTCTTCCAACTGATATAGTTCTCAGGTCCCTTAGAGGCTGAGAAACAAGAGATGCACCTATATTCTCATTAGAGCTGTTGCGAAATGGATCATTTGCAGGATCGGATGAAGATGTAGGAACAGAACTGGATACAGGAGCGGGACTGGATGCAGGATCGGATGAGATTGCATCCATTTTAGAGATGAAGAAGCCAGAAAAAAAATGCAGCACATATCTGGATTTTGTGATCGAAGTAGAAATCTGATTGCAAATCAGTTTGCGGAAACGAGATCAAGGATAAATCGAGACAACTGATACCATGTAGAAGATCGAATTTGGGTGGCCAGAGATGTTGGACTGACGCCGGAATAACGATCGGAAAATGCAGAGAAGGTTTTAGAATTTTCTAGATTTTCATTACAGGTAAAATTGCAGATACACGCGCCTTATATAGGCTGTCCAAGTTCGTTACACAAAAACACAAATTACAAAACGTTCTATAAATATGAACTATTACAAAACGGTCCCTCAAGAAATAAGCTCTTCATCTTCGCAGGTCGACTTCAATTCCAGATCTGGATCTAGAACCTCAGCCGCACCAATCTCTGTCTTCGAGCGCCGTCCGCCGTCTGATGCTCGGCCGTCTCCCACTCGCTGGTCATCCACCCCAATAGAGCCAATATGATCTTTAATTATCTTTAAATGTAAACTTATAGTAGAAAATTATTGGGTTAATTCCAGATTAACCACCTTTATGATAAGTCATTTTCCACAAAACTATCTGTATATTGTAATATTACATTCGACCACCCGTATAACGTTTGTCATTCTCAAACAACCACTTATCATGTTCCATCAAATATTCCGTTAAATATATTATATTTTTAGTATAATAATAATAATTTTGTTCTAATACACCAGCTTTATAATAAATGAGTATTCACGTCACCATCTTTATAATCATTTCGGATACCATTTAACCACCTCTCCGTTAACTCAGGTGGTTTTTTGGTAACGTTAGTTATAAAGGTGGTTGACGGCACGTCGTTGAGTGCTGCAAATTTATCCCTCTCCTCCTTAGTATAGTCTAGGCAAGTCGGGGTCGAATCCACAGGGAACGGTGAGAAGTCGTCTTTTATCTACAACTAAAATTAGAGTTGTGAATGTAAGTGAACAAATAAGAAACAGAAACGCAAGTACTACTAGCGCGCAGAATACAAATACTAGTGTTATTCAGAAACAAGAGATGAGCTCAACTTAGACTTATCACTATGAACTCTATGTTTATCACGGGTTTCCAAGGATCTATGACTGATTGTTCACGTAAGCCAAGGTCCGGTAAAGGCTTAATAACTTACACATATATTTCGGTAAAGGTCTATATGATATTACTACCCAACCTAGTCTAGTTAACCACGAATCCGGTAAATGTAGTGATTAACTATTCTAGTGCCACTCCTATCATTCACTGTAACGTACCTCTGATAGTTTAACATTAGATAATAGAGTCTATAATTAGGTCTGCGGGTAAAGGCTTTGCCTAACTATCTAAACTAGTTATCATGCAAGTATGCTCGGAGTAATAATACTAAACAGGTCATGCATTAAGAATAAACCGCAAAACATATTATTCATAATTCAAAGTCTAAACTGAATTCAGAAAGTTAGCTAGACATGCTGAACATATTCATCTCAAAGTTTATATGAAAAACAACAAGTAAAGACACTATAGCCTGATTGCGCATCGTCAGTCGCGCGTCTCGGACTTGCGCCGACAGCAGTGCGATTTCCTCCTCAAATTCGCTCTTCGTCTCTCTCTGATGCCCTCGCCTCTAGGGCGGATGATGGCTGCATGTCTCTAGCATATGCTTCATCTAGGGTTTCTAAGTTCAAATTAAGAAAGAGATAATCTTAGATTTCTAAGTTAGATAATCTTAGATTCTTAAGTTCAAACTATGAAATAGATAATCTTAGATTTCTAAGTTCCAACTAGGAAATAGATAATCTTAGATTTCTATCTTTATCCCTAAAATCTCGCATAAAATATATTTTGCGCGTTGCTGACGTCATCTCTGCATTTGCTGACATCATCATCCTGCGTGACCACTGTGCGTGAGCTCGCGCTCGTGCGTAACCTGTACTTGCGCATCACCCATATGCGTGACAAAACTCGCTCACATGCTTTAGTCTGCGCAAGTGCAGTTTGCAGTGGCACTGTTTCTTCTTACAACTCGTTTCTGACTATCTTCCATTACAAATCTTAAGTTGAAGTAAACTAGAGAGTTGTAGCCCTTTGAGTTTGCTTTTCATCCATATAAAGTTCGTTTCCATCCGATCCGTAAATCATTCTCGGCATCTTTACGAAGCAGCAAAGGTCGAAACTGCCTTTTCCGGTTTAATGCTCTAAAGTATGGCCTTTTAGCTCGTTTTCAACTTGTGCTCCACTTATTCCCTGAAATATAAAACTACACAAAAAGCGTAATCTTATACGAAAAAATTTACAAACAAGCATAGTGTAAAGGACATAAAATATCATATAAAAGTGCCTTATCAGTGGTCGAATGTATTATTACAATATTCGAGGGGTTTTATGGAAAATGGTATATTATAACGGTGGTCATCTGGAATTAACCCAAATTTTTTTGCTTCATCAAAATGTTAAATCTGACTAAATATATTCAAGTGTTGTTCGTGGACTGGAGTTTTTTGAGGTTCAAGCTTTCTTTAACTACTCACAAAGATCTTTTGTGAGATTTTATTTTTAACTGCTTCATAAAATTCTCCTCATTCAATTGTTTATGTAAATTCAATCACTCCAGTTCATAGCTAATTGATATCAGTTACACTTACAAGTGTCAAATTTGTCTTGAATTTAAATAAAAAGTTAATCAAATTAAATATAAAGTGGGTTCTCTCTTACAAATTTATCAGACACTACCCCTCAAAGCCTATTTCCTGGTTTTCTAAAGTTTAGTTGAATCACAGAAGCTTTGTTTCATTTCCGTTTTGTAAGATAATCAAAGAGATGGACACGCTAGGCATAAGCCAGCTATTCAATGAACATTCTGTTGTTATTTACTGCTGCAGCTGAATTGATTAGTAAAGAAGTCCAAACACTGCCTCCAGGGACGGAGGCAGGATTTGAAACTAGGTAGGGCTATTTTTTATTTTTTGGAAAATATTAAACTTTTGCTAGGGCTAAAAATTTTTTATTGAAAATTAATGTGGCAAAATATATTTTTTTGTTTTAGCTGAAAGTTGCTTGGTCAAAGCCCATACGGTCTTTGTAGATACGTCCCTGACTGTCTCCAAACCAAACACATAAATAACGCTTTGCCTTCTCCATAAGCTTTCGGTGGCCAATTCTACACAGTGGCGTATCCAGCCTCTGTGTAAAGGGGGTTGAAAAGAAAATTTGAGTAAAGAAAAGTCCATAATATAAAAAACTAGTTTTTTGAAGAAAAAGTTGAATTCGGGTAGATATGTCAAATGGGACGGGTACGGGCGGGTATGATCCGGTTATAAAGGGTAACGGGCATAAACGGGTAACGGGTATTATTTACCCGTTTATGTAAACGGGTATAAACGGGCGGGTATATAGGATAACGGGTATACGGGTAACGGGTATTAATTTACCCGTTTACCCATTAAACACCCGTTTATCCATTAATAACTCATTTACCCTTTAACTACATATTTTTATTTTACCAATTATTCTATTATTTGTAAAATACGAAAATGAGTATCTAATTTTTTAGTAGATTGACGGTAGTTTATGAGTAGAACTTAATGAATTTTTTTAATGAAATATAACGGGCGGGTAATGGGCGACCCTATAATAAACGGGTATAAACGGGTAACGGGTATGATTACCTTTTATCTCTAAACGGGCGGGTATAGACGGGTATTTTAACGGGCGGATAAAGGGCGGGTAACGGATAATGGGTAATTTTGACATATCTAAATTCGGAGGTCATAACGAGTCAATACCCAAGCAGTCCACTCACATCCACTAAGCTACTCTACTTTTTTTATCTCTTAAAATTACGTTGAATATCTAGGTCTTTGATCAAATGAAAGGGGGTCGGCCGACCCCTCACGACCCTCCTGGATCGCCACCGATTCTACAGATACTGTGGCAAACATCTCCTTTTGCAGCATCCAAATTTTCAACTTTCACGGGCTCCTTCAACATTTTGGGTTGTTTCACTTTTACAAACCTTAATGTTCTGATATTCTTGCAATGAATTGTCTGGTCATTCTTATTAGTCAGCGTCTGAAACAAATGTACTATCGACCATAATCAATTTTCTGGAGGGGTGCAAGATCCCTGTGTTAGATCACTTAGACCCGTCAAATATACCCATTATCCGCTACCCGCTCTATACTCGCCTATTAAAAACTATACCCCATATCCGCCCATTTAGCTTAACGGATAAAATATACCCATTACCCATTATTATCCATTTATAACAGGGTAGCCCATTACCCATTTACCACCCATTAACACCCATTAACACCCACTAACACTCACTACCCATTAACATCCAATAACATTCACTATCCATTAACACCCACAATACCTACTAACATACACTATCCATTTATTATGCAACTCATTGTTTCAATTAAAAAATTTGTTAAATTTTTTTTCTAATTTTATTACATTTTTATTTTTATACACATTTATAAACGAAAAACACAATTATTATAAAGAAATATTTAAACACGAAATTAAGGTAATAAACACGAAATTATAAAGCAATATTTAAACTCAATTATTATCATGCTTAACTTTATTCACTCTGTATAAATTTCTAATTTGTTTTCTTTAATAAAATTAAATTTAAAACAAATAAAATTCAAAAGTCATTCTTCGAAGCACAAGTGAGTATGTTATTGCGTCCATTTTATATTTTAACTACCATTTTAACAAGTTTAAATATGTATAAATGAATAAACGAGTATAATCGGGTAAACGAACATAAACGTGTAAACGAACATACACGGATAAATGGGTATAAACGGATAACCCGTCACCCGTTATTACCCGCCCATTAAACCCGTTTAGTTAAATGGGTTAAATGGATAAAACACCCATTTACCCATCACCCATTTAAAACCCGCCCATTACCCGCCCATTTTGACACCTCTAAGATCACTCATCTGAGATTGAAGATTAAGCAACTTATCCTTTAGCCCTGAAGCATGGACGATCATACACCTAGCAATGTTGGCTCAGTTGGTGTGGCTTAGGTCTGAGAGACTCTTGCATCGCATATTCTACTTAGCAAATATACGTTCACGGGCAGTAATATACCCAACTTCCTTCTCTGCTAAAGACTATATATCAGTCTCTTACTTCAGTACTGTTTTTTTTTTAACTTCATAGTTTCACCAATATCCAAATCAAGTGACATGGTACAATACCACTCTATTGAAGTAAACAATTTTATGATTTAGTACACAAGTGTGTTAGGGACACAAGCTCAAGGGAAGAATTCGCCACAATAGACTAGTCTGTTATGGGAGGGAACCTCTTGATCTTATATCCCACTAGATGGTTTCCACCTAGCCAATGTGGGATTGCAACATTTTCCACCCCTTTGGAAACCGACGTCCTCGTCGGCCCACTCTGGACGGCTTTCACTCTGGCCTCTTCGGCACTCAGGTAGCCCTTTCCCAGGTCGCCCCTCCCAAGACATCCACGACGGCCCATTCTGGACGGCTTTCACTCTGGCCTCTCGGCAATCAGGTAACCCTTTCTCGGGTCTCCCCCTTCGTATTGGCTCTCAACGAGGTTCACCAAATGATAGGGACACAAGCTCAAGGGAAGAACTCGCCACAATAGACTAGTCTGTTATGGGAGGGAATCCCTTGATCTTATATCCCACTAAATGGTTTCCCACCTAGCCAATGTGGAATTGCAACAAAGTGACTTCACGGAGATTACTGTCACAATAAATTAAGACCTAAAACATGAGGACTATATCAGTAATTTCGAGCTTCTAAAGATTCTGATTAAATCACGGGTGGTCTTTCAAAGGTGACCAAGCTTCTATACATTGGATGGCGAAATCTGTTTCTGAAAGGGAGAATCCTAAACGGGGTTTGGGATTCAGAAATCTTGCAAAGTTCAACAATGCTCTATTGATGAATCAAGTGTGGCGAATCTTATCCAGACCAGATCTCCTCATTAAATTGTTCAAAGCTTGTCATTTTCTGAATAGTGACCTTCTAAACGCCGGAGATCCTGGAGGAAGCGTTGAATCCAAATCAGGTCACATGATGATTGAACTGTTGCTCTATATTCTACTTCAACGGATGATCTGGATACAACGGATTGTTTTTTAGTTTTCCAGCTCACGAGAGATGATCTTGGTAGAATACAATATCCAAAAACTGAACGACATGTCACAGGGCAGGAACCCCAACATGCATCGCAATATGCCTTAATAATAAGGTTGTCTAAATTTGCATAGAAAAATCCTGAGTTGTAGCAGATTTTAAGTAGCGAAGAACTTTGTGTGCAGCCTGAAAATGATCTGTGGTTGGTTTTCCCGTGAATTGGCTGAGAATATAGACCAGATAAGCTAGATTAGACCCGTCAAATATACCTATTACCCGCTACCCGTCCTATACTCACCCATTAAAAACTATACCCATATCCGCCCATTTAGCTTAACGGATAAAATATACCCATTACCCATTATTATCCATTTATAACAGGGTAGCCCATTACCCATTTACCACCCATTAACACCCACTAACACTCACTACCCATTAACATCCAATAACATTCACTATCCATTAACACTCACAATACCTACTAACATACACTATCCATTTATTATGCAACTCATTGTTTCAATTAAAAAAATTGTTAAATTTTTTTCTAATTTTATTACATTTTTATTTTTATACACATTTATAAACGAAAAACACAATTATTATAAAGAAATATTTAAACACGAAATTAAGGTAATAAACACGAAATTATAAAGCAATATTTAAACTCAATTATTATCATGCTTAACTTTATTCACTCTGTATAAATTTCTAATTTGTTTTCTTTAATAAAATTAAATTTAAAACAAATAAAATTCAAAAGTCATTCTTCGAAGCACAATTGAGTATGTTATTGCGTCCATTTTATATCTTAACTACCATTTTAACAAGTTTAAATATGTATAAATGAATAAACGAGTATAATCGGGTAAACGAACATAAACGTGTAAACGAACATACACGGATAAATGGGTATAAACGGATAACCCGTCACCCGTTATTACCCGCCCATTAAACCCGTTTAGTTAAATGGGTTAAATGGATAAAACACCCATTTACCCATCACCCATTTAAAACCCGCCCATTTTGACACCTCTAAGATCACTCATCTGAGATTGAAGATTAAGCAACTTATCCTTTAGCCCTGAAGCATGGACGATCATACACCTAGCAATGTTGGCTCAGTTGGTGTGGCTTAGGTCTGAGAGACTCTTGCATCGCATATTCTACTTAGCAAATATACGTTCACGGGCAGTAATATACCCAACTTCCTTCTCTGCTAAAGACTATATATCAGTCTCTTACTTCAGTACTGTTTTTTTTTAACTTCATAGTTTCACCAATATCCAAATCAAGTGACATGGTACAATACCACTCTATTGAAGTAAACAATTTTATGATTTAGTACACAAGTGTGTTAGGGACACAAGCTCAAGGGAAGAATTCGCCACAATAGACTAGTCTGTTATGGGAGGGAACCTCTTGATCTTATATCCCACTAGATGGTTTCCACCTAGCCAATGTGGGATTGCAACATTGTCCACCCCTTTGGAAACCGACGTCCTCGTCGGCCCACTCTGGACGGCTTTCACTCTGGCCTCTTCGGCACTCAGGTAGCCCTTTCCCAGGTCGCCCCTCCCGAAGACATCCACGACGGCCCATTCTGGACGGCTTTCACTCTGGCCTCTCGGCAATCAGGTAACCCTTTCTCGGGTCTCCCCCTTCGTATTGGCTCTCAACGAGGTTCACCAAATGATAGGGACACAAGCTCAAGGGAAGAACTCGCCACAATAGACTAGTCTGTTATGGGAGGGAATCCCTTGATCTTATATCCCACTAAATGGTTTCCCACCTAGCCAATGTGGAATTGCAACAAAGTGACTTCACGGAGATTACTGTCACAATAAATTAAGACCTAAAACATGAGGACTATATCAGTAATTTCGAGCTTCTAAAGATTCTGATTAAATCACGGGTGGTCTTTCAAAGGTGACCAAGCTTCTATACATTGGATGGCGAAATCTGTTTCTGAAAGGGAGAATCCTAAACGGGGTTTGGGATTCAGAAATCTTGCAAAGTTCAACAATGCTCTATTGATGAATCAAGTGTGGCGAATCTTATCCAGACCAGATCTCCTCATTAAATTGTTCAAAGCTTGTCATTTTCTGAATAGTGACCTTCTAAACGCCGGAGATCCTGGAGGAAGCGTTGAATCCAAATCAGGTCACATGATGATTGAACTGTTGCTCTATATTCTACTTCAACGGATGATCTGGATACAACGGATTGTTTTTTAGTTTTCCAGCTCACGAGAGATGATCTTGGTAGAATACAATATCCAAAAACTGAACGACATGTCACAGGGCAGGAACCCCAACATGCATCGCAATATGCCTTAATAATAAGGTTGTCTAAATTTGCATAGAAAAATCCTGAGTTGTAGCAGATTTTAAGAAGCGAAGAACTTTGTGTGCAGCCTGAAAATGATCTGTGGTTGGTTTTCCCGTGAATTGGCTGAGAATACAGACCAGATAAGCTAGATTAGACCCGTCAAATATACCCATTACCCGCTACCCGTCCTATACTCACCCATTAAAAACTATACCCATATCCGCCCATTTAGCTTAACGGATAAAATATACCCATTACCCATTATTATCCATTTATAACAGGGTAGCCCATTACCCATTTACCACCCATTAACACCCATTAACACCCACTAACACTCACTACCCATTAACATCCAATAACATTCACTATCCATTAACACTCACAATACCTACTAACATACACTATCCATTTATTATGCAACTCATTGTTTCAATTAAAAAATTTGTTAAATTTTTTTCTAATTTTATTACATTTTTATTTTTATAAACGAAAAACACAATTATTATAAAGAAATATTTAAACACGAAATTAAGGTAATAAACACGAAATTATAAAGCAATATTTAAACTCAATTATTATCATGCTTAACTTTATTCACTCTGTATAAATTTCTAATTTGTTTTCTTTAATAAAATTAAATTTAAAACAAATAAAATTCAAAAGTCATTCTTCGAAGCACAATTGAGTATTTTATTGCGTCCATTTTATATCTTAACTACCATTTTAACAAGTTTAAAAATGTATAAATGAATAAACGAGTATAATCGGGTAAACGAACATAAACGTGTAAACGAACATACACGGATAAATAGGTATAAACGGATAACCCGTCACCCGTTATTACCCGCCCATTAAACCCGTTTAGTTAAATGGGTTAAATGGATAAAACACCCATTTACCCATCACCCATTTAAAACCCGTCCATTACCCGCCCTCGCCCATTTTGACACCTCTAAGCTAGATGAGGCCTCGTTACAGTCAGGTAAATTAACTGTCCCACAAATCTTTGATGAGAGCTTGAATCATCAAACAATGCAGTTGTTGATAGAGCTAACTCGTGTTTTGTTTCCATTTGCAGTTTTGAAGATTTACATCCTAGTGGTCCAGTTTCGAATATGAGATATGAGATCAAGGGTATACTTGCCTTGGTAGATGAAGGTTCTTGAACTTGAACGAGCTACATCAATGCTTAAGAAATACTTCAAGGTACCAAGACATTTAATCCTGAGCTGATTATGTATATTCTTCACTTCAGTGATTAAACCAATTACTATTCCTGTGATTATCACATCATCCACGTAAATTAGAAGGGCTAGAAAATTTCCTCCTTTGTTGTATGTGAACAATGAATAATCATTTAGGCTCAGAACAAAAACAAATGAAATCAGGGCATCACTGAATTTGATGAACCATTGTCCAGATGCCTGTTTAAGTCGATAGAGACTTTTGTTGGGTCTGCACACTTTATTTTCAATATAAGAGTTTCTAGGTGAGAAATGTGTCACAAATTGGATGTTGAAGACGTAGCTTTCTTTATCCTTCTTCCGTTGTCATCATGGCTAAAGAATGAGATGCTTTTCTTTCCAAAATGCAGATTTTTTCAAGTTAAAAGTGAGCACCAAAAATGGTTGAAAATTGTGTAAAAAGGTGTAAAATGAAAGCCAAAACAATGATCAAATGATTGGTGATTTTTGGTGTCTTCCTCTCTTCCATTTATATGCATTTTCATCATAAACTCCACAAAAACTTGTCACCATCTTTTGTAGCTCGAGGTGCATTATTGCTTTTCATTTCCAAGGTTGAAGTTTAATGCATGTTTTTCTGGCACTGCCGCGTCGCGGAGGCTGAAGCATTATCTAAAAATTCAATATCCTTCGCGCCCGTAAATGGTATACCCTCCGTGGTGGTGCAGTACACCCATTTATATAATTAAAAATCCAAAGTGGTCTTGATGCATCTATAACATTAATCACACACAAAACCTGGTATAATGCATGAAATAATATATTTAAATCACGGGATTTTGCATTTTGATGGATCTTATAAAAATGTTCCATCAAACCACCCTACACTTTTCCTTGTTCGTCGCGAACAAGAAAAAGTTCAAGACATGCAGACACTCATAAATATTAAAGGCGAAACACTAAATTTACTCATGATATTCACTCTAAATATATTATCAATTAATGCTCACATTCTACTTTGAAAAAAATATCAACAAGAGATCAAATAATACATGTTACCTTTGAGTTGTATATTTTCCATTGAATTGTTAGGAGATAGTCCTTTTGGACTCCTGGCCTCGTTCTCTGGCTCAAGGTATTAATAAATTTTCCGTGATGAATTACTTTGTTAATTTTTCTTGCAATAACATTTTTCTATAAATGCTTTCAAGGGGGAACTTCTCTTCCTAACGCTCAGCATTCATAAGAATTTTTTTTACTTTCTACAAATTCTTTCAAGAGGGAAGAGTTACCTTCCTAACCCTCGACATTTATAAGAAATGTAATATACAAAATACTTTAACTTAGTGTGCCGACATCCACAAATTCAACGCGTAGTAATTTTTTTCGCACTACAAGAAAAAGCTTCATAATAATTAGGGTTTATTGCCGAAAACCACCTCTTATAGGGCGTAATTGCCGAAAACCGCCCCTTATACATTTTATTGCCGAAAACCACCCGTTGTTCGTTTGACTTTTGTTGACCGACACATTTTAACGGAAAACGTTAAATTAGTGTTAAATCTCCGTTAGATGGATTAATTAGGCATTAATTAGGTTAATTAATTAGGTTAATTCAATTAATTAGGTTAATAAAATTCAATTAATTCAACCCCAAATCTCAACAGAGATAATTGCCGAAAACCACCTCTTATAGGCCGTAATTGCCGAAAACCACCCCAAATATTTCACACTTTTGTATTACTCCGTCTGTCTATCTAATCGACCAATTCAATTATTAGATTATTAGAAATAAATGGTTGAGATGATGTCCTACTGTCCTACGTATAAATGGATGTCCTCCTTGATCTCTTTCCATCATATATATATAGGGAAAGTATCATGTGGATCCTCTCAATTTGGTGGACTCGTGGATCCCCTCTTGCACCCGTTGATTGCATTTTTTGGACGCACCAGATTGTGCCAACGCATTAATGAAGCATGTGACTTGCACGTGTACATTTGTCATGTGCACACGTGATGTGCACATGACAAATGCACATACGTGGCGCAATCTGATGCATCCAAAAAATGCAATCAACGGATGCAAGAGGGGATCCACGAGTCCACCAAATTGAGAGGATCCACATGATACAACCTCTATATATATATCCATCTATCGTATGTATAAAGCACAAAGAGTCTCATTTTACCCCTAACTTCTTTCATATTTACTTTATTTCAATCGAATATAGTAATTGTTGCACAAAGAGTCTAATATAGAATATAGTAATATATTTCAATCGATATGCAAATAATTGTGCATCAAACAACTAGGTTAAACCACCCGTCGGAGATTGCCGAAAACCACCTCTTATAGGCCGTAATTGCCGAAAACCACCCCTTATAGGACGTAACCTAATTAATTGAATTAACCTAATTAATTAACCTAATTAATTAACCTAATTAATTAACCTAATTAATTAACCTAATTAATGTCTAATTAATCCATCTAACGGAGATTTAACACTAATTGAACGTTTTTCGTTAAAATGTGTCGGTCAACAAAAGTCAAACGAACAACGGGTGGTTTTCGGCAATAAAATGTACAAGGGCCGGTTTTCGGCAATTACGCCCTATAAGAGGTGGTTTTCGAAAATAATCCATAATAATTATTATCAACAAAGAAAAACTGTCGGGCCCATAAAGAAAAACCGCATTCTTGGTGAACCACGTATCCCGGCTAGCTAAAATCATTTATTTTGGCTTTTTGACGTGAGCTCTTATCAGGTTCTAACGGTGACAAGAACAATACAAATTTTTCTAGCCAATCTGCTTGTGGACGATGTCTGTTTTAAAAGTTGTGAATGACACTTTACGATCTGCTTCATCAAGTGCATTATTCAAAGAAACGTCACCCTCACGTGAACAAGTGGAAAGTTTAGCCAAAGATATGGTCGATAGAAACATTGTAGGTTCTGACAATAAAAAAGAAGTTATCAACTTGGTGATTACAACATTGGAGAGTATATACTCAAGGATTCAAAATTCACTTAAGGTAATATAATTGTTATTAGTTTATCTTTATTTTATTTTAATACATTTCTTTTCTTGAAATATAGGAAAAAGAAACCAGTGAGCAAAGGATTGCATCAACTTTTGCCGATAACGATATGGAAGATTTTGATTAGTATGCAGCAAGATTAGTTAATCAGACCTTTTAAGTTGAAAGTATTAGGAGTTGTCTATGTTTTCCACTTTTTGATGCATTTTTTGTTACAGTTGAACCAATTCTTAATAATTTTTCATAATTTTATTTTTGTGTTTATCTTGTTATATTCAAATGGAATAAATAAAATAAAAAAGAATGTTTATGTTAAACAAATTTTGATATGTCTCAACTATTTAAATTTAATTTCGTAAAAGGATTTCTAATTTGTAACGGGGTAAAACTTGCAGATTTTTAGTTGTTAATAAATTAAGGGTATTTTTTAATTGTAATAAAAGGTCTTAAATGTAATTTTAATAAATCTTAACATTTACTAACAGAATTATATTCAACAAATATTTATCATAAATAATTAGAGGGTATATTAGTAATTTACTGTTAAATGAAATTAAAACCAACGAACATTAAATTAACAGATTAATCGTTGGTATACAAAATAAATATACATATTTTCGCTTTAATATGATCAACGGGAAATCCATTGAATATAACTTTCTAATCCGCTGTTAAATTAACAAGGGTTTAAATGTAATTTTATATTAAAAATATTATCAACAAATTTAAATCAACAAACTATATGTCAGTTTCGTAAAATTTTGTATAATTTCTAAACGATGCTACCAACGGACCAATCTGTAGGAAATATAACAAATTTCAACGGATTTATTAAAATCTGCGGCATTATAAACAACGGACCATCAACGAAAAATTTGGTTGCATTTATACACAATACTAGTGGATTCCATATAAGATCAACAGAAAATATCGTTGATAATGAAGTGTTTTCTTGTGGTGACGTACGTCAAATCCCTCTAAGATATTTTATATCAACCCATATTTCGAAACAATTCAATTAAAAAAAATGATATACATCGAGTCACCGATCTCTCAATTTTCAGAATGTATGTGATATCTTAATATCAAAATTTGATAGAGTAGAACATCAAAAAATTCAGCCTTTTATCACATATGTTCATAAACTAATGCAATAAAAATATGTTCATAAACTAATGCAATGCATGCTAAAATAATAAATGTGTAGACTTTTATAATGTGTTTAAATATCTAAATTATTATATTGGGTTTCCTCCCAATGAGCCCACTGGTTTAATGTCTTTTGGCTTGTTGGTACCTCATTAGTTTAGATTTTTGGTTTCGCTAATGATATTCCTATAAAACTTGTTGATTTATTCCACCAATTTGGCTACCATCGTCATCTACAACTCATGTATTTGACATGATTTAAGGTAGTAAAATGCACAAATTACAAAAAAAATACATTTTATCCTAGATTAGGCGCACACGTCATTGACTGCGTCAAACTTAAATTTATAATAATTCCTACAAGATATCAAGCGGAAGTAGGGTCGAATCCAAGAGAGAAAAAGTTAAATAAAGAGTAATTTTTCTATTAAATTCCTAGGGGTGTTGTTTTAGTATCAAGTAACAAATAATATAACACTATCAAAACACCGATTCGAGTAGTTATTTGCAACATAAAAATAATAATACTACCATCTAAAATCATGTGGATTTATTTAGTTATTTCCGCTAGAATAAAATCAAACAAGTATCGTACGAGACATGTTAATATAGTTCAATGTTAGTCTACTCTAAACAAACATACATGCATGTAATAAGCTCAAAGAATTATCCTAAAATTCACATAAAATATGTTAATAAGCAAATCCCCAAATCGGGTGAGTTTAGTTACACATAAAATTAATGATAAAATAATTAAAATATAAGAGTTTTTAAGTGAGAAATGTGTCACAAATTGGATGTTGAAGATGTAGATTTCTTTATCCTCCTTCCGTTGTCACCACGGCTAGAGAATGAGATGTTTTCCTTTCCAAAAATCCATATTTTTTCAAGTTAAAAGAGAGCACGAAAAATGGTTGAAAATGGTGTGAAAGGGTGTAAAAAGAAAGCCAAAACAATGGTCAAATTATGGGTGATTTTTGTTGTCTTCCTCTCCTCCTTTTATACGCATTTTCATCATGAATTCCAAAAAAATCTCGTCACTTTCTTTTGTAGCTCGAGGTGTATTATTGCTTCTTATTTCCAATGTTGAATCTTAATGTAATTTGCTATTTCTGGTACTGCCGCAGAGGCTGAAGTATTTCATGTCACAGAGGCTGAAGCATTATCTGAAAATTCAATACCATTTGTGGTGGTGGAGATTCAGATTTTGCACTTTTGTGGTTCAATCTTTGATTTCAAATGACTTGAAATAACACTCATTTATGCATTAAAATGTCAAAGGTGGTCTTGATGCATCTATAACATGAATCACACATAAAACTTGAAATAGTACATGAAATACTATATTCAAATCACGGGATTTTGCATTTTTGTTGGATAGTATAAACATGCTCCATCATGCACCAGGAATTCCACACTGAAGGTATGAGACCGATTCTCCTCTGTCATGCATTGAATGTGACTGTAAATCAAATACCTTGTACCCCTTTTTTCCGAATTGATATTCGAGAAATATACATGGCCTTGCACGAGTATCAAACTTTGTTTTTCTAGAAAATGTGTTTGTCATGAAGCATAGGCACCCAAATACTATCATGTGTTCAAAACTTGGCTTTGATGAAAATAACACTTCATAGGGTGACTTCCCATGTAAAAATGTTAGGGATAGTGAATGACGGGTCGTCGTACATGTCAAATTATACTTCTCTTCCCCACTAGTATAGCGGTTAAGTAAAGGTTGATCCCACCGAACGGTAGATATGTCACTTCCTGAAACTATTAAACTACTTGGGTGAGTGCATGAGTTGCGTACAACAATGCGTGTGACAGTACTAAGAAACAGAAACAGTGCACCAGAGAGAGTGCGCAGGCAAAGACTAGTGCAATTAGTAAACAAATTTATATCGGTTTGAACAATCCCTCATAAATGAGAACTTTATCATTGACCTTTAAACAACTATATTTCAAATTTCATGCAAATTAGTGTCTCGTCAAGGCTTCCTAATTCATTCACATATTCCGATCAAATAATATGTGGTATTAATTCACAACTAGTTTATAAACTTATGAATCCCATCAAGGTAGTAAGAGTCTATCCTAGTTTGTTGCTCCTAATTGTCACCGCCAAGCTATTCAACTAGTTTCATAATAAAAGTAAAATTGCGATTCAGGGTTTCCTTTCTTAAGGAGAACGTGCAGGCAACAGTGCACCCACCGAAGTCCTCAATTCTAAATGATGCACCAGTGATGGTGTGACGTGCAGTTTTTTGTGGATGCAATCAAAGTAATTTGTAACCGATAAGTATATCGGGTCGTCCACGGAGCAAACTAAACTTATGCACTGGTTAAGGATTAATTTTTGTCTAGCTACCTAAGCAAATGTTGGTTTGATTTTGTTTTGTAAATTTTATCGAGTCAACGGAGCTGAATTATATAAAGAGAATTCCAGGTCTAAGTTACTTGTTCAATGCATCCAACCTAAGATTCATACTCGATCTATATCGCTAAAGTTTTGCTGAATATCATTCATGCTACAAATCGAACACTAAATTTCGTTTAGGATTAGATACGTATCATTCATGTAGTTAGGCTTCACTCTTCCGATTTGTTAGCCTACTCAAACTCACTTTACCACCAACTTCCGTTGCATGACCAAAAGAGGATGTTCGGGTTAAATTATGAATATTCAATAATCGTATAGCTCATGCTACTTCCGTAGTCATGAGAATATGATTTAACTAATCTTGTATGCACTCTAGACACCTATCTTCCGATATGATGTAACGCTAATAATTTGACTGAGGCATTTTATCAAACACCTAGCAGGCACAATTATTGAATACAAGATAAGTAACAAAACTACTAGCAATTCATCTCATATAACGTTCATGCTGTGAATAATAGTGTTGGTTACATTGAAGAAGATAACCTAGACCATGGAATAAAGGGATTACTCACTAATCATACTGGGTTGTTCCATTGTATCCGAAATATCTAAATGTTTCAAAGATAATGAAAGCAAATACAATTCGGAGGATTACAACCTTGTTACTCTTCACAAGATCCTGAGATTCACCCTTTTTCTTTCTTCCCTTTTCGTCTGGTTTTTCTTCTCCTTTCTTTCCGTCAATCGATCCCCCTTCCAAAAGTCCCAAAAAGCTGAATTTATAGTTGTGCATTAATGCCTCGGTATCCTCGGTAAGCTCGGTATGGTACCGAGGAAGGCAATGGTTCAGCTGGCTCAGTTGCCTCGGTATGCTCGGTAACATACCGAGTGTACCGGGGTAGATATATCCAGATTCTTCACGGCTACCAACTTGCCTCGGTATGCTCGGTAACATACCGAGTGTACCGAGGTAGTTATTTCCAGACTCTTCACGGCTACCAACTTGGGTCGGTATGCTCGGTTACCTCGGTACAATACCGAGCTATCGCCACCTTTTTGAAGCCAAAACTCAGATTGCTGCTCGATAACTCCGATTTTGTCGTATCTCCTTCTACAACCTGAAATGATGATAAATATGTTTAAATAGCATGTGAGATAATCAATTCCTCAATGATAATGACCAAGAATTCGGTGTGATACGAACGATAAATATCAACTCATCATGGTGCTACTGATCGAGGAGCACGATGAGACTACTAGGCCAGCAGGAGCTGACTGTACAAAAATCCCTCAACCTTGGAGCGAACTGAGAAAGGATGTTGTGCTAAATTTGGAGCAACAAACAAGGAAATCTGCCCATGATGATATATGAACTTTGGGAATCCTACAAGCTGATGCGAACAAAAGAAGCAACATCGAAAACAATATGGTAACCTCTTGTTATTTCCCGTTAGTTCCTTATGATAGTGTTGAGACCTTGGCTAAGAATTTAGCGGTACCGTGCTCACCAACGCTATACGAGGGAACCAGCAACAATCTGTCCAATCATCTCTACCGAGGCAGCAACATAGAGTGCCATTTTAGCAGCAACTCGACACTCTTCTTAGATATCAGATACACGACGAGGCCTCCGAAAACAACGTAGTTGATGCAGAAGAAAGGAAAGAGAGCAACAAATAGGCCGAAGGAAAGGCACACTCTCAATGCGGGAAAACAAAGTCCAAAGTTGCAGCACTTGCTCAAGGCAACAAGTGAGCCTCATGGACTTGAGAACCAGCTGACCACACTTCGGCAACCTTGTGCAAGAAGGCACGCAGACCCAAGGATTGGTTCACTCTCAAGAAACCATCAAACAATGGAGCATCGATTGAGCATGACCTTGAGGACAAGGTCATTCTTAAAGGGTCGGTATTGATAAGACCTCGATCATCAATATATTTATCTTATCAAGGCATCGAAAGGCATCTCAAATGACTTTTTCATCTTATGGAGGATCTTCTGAGGATAGCCTTTACCGAGGAAACAAGTAACCAAGGAAATACGAGATGTGAGGAATCTTTCGAAAAACTTGGGACACTAGACTATCGAGGCAAACGAGGGATCAACTCGAAGTGATCGTGTCGAGATTATCGAGTCTTGGACATGCCTTAGCATGTTGTAAGGTAGCATCACACAGACAGAGTTGGAGCTCATCTTGGATGCCTTTGCCGAAGACACCGAGCTATTCCACCGAGGTCTTATCGAGGAATGCATAACAAGCAGCGCACTTAAGACACCACTAGCTACTGTGGAAGACATTCCTAAGTGTTGGGACATAACCAAGGAATGCATAGGCACCTTATCCGAAGAGAAGTGGTTGCAGCTAGGAACACCGATACATGATGCCCCGGATGCCATCTTCGAGAGAATTCATGGACTATCCAAATGTATCAATAAAGTCCTCCTGATCGGAAAAGGATCCCCAACAGTCAGCATGTCCAAGTTGTCAAGTAAGACCCTCAATGAACTAGCAATGAGCTGCCCACATGTCCACCATTCAAAGGCCAAACGCGGGCAGCAATATGCTTCATTAAAGGCAAATCTTGACAAAGGAGTGCCACCGACAGCTTCCCACCCCTGCTCACCATGCTGCATTGTTGATACATGGTCCCCATGTTGAATTTTGATGATGACAACACGTTACTTATATTTAAGTTGAGTGTGCAGAGGACATGGTCCTGATAGACACAGGTGAGGAACAGGAACTGAACGCAGTCAAGAACGAGTCAAAAATCAGTTGAGATAAACATGGGATGACTTGAGGATGAACGTTGAGGTTGTTACACGACGTGAAGAGACATTGAGCTCGTGGAAGATAGCTGACCAAGTCAAGGTAGTTGGAGATTTTCACGGGAGGACATGCAGCTGATTCCTAGGAGTGAGTAGTGGATCAAACGGTCACTAGCACTATCCTACATATACTCGGAGAAAAATCAGCTCACACAAGCAAGCAAAAGTGCAAGAAGTCTGGTGAATTGCAGAGAGTGCAAGAGCTAGCGTGCAAGGTTTTCTGATCATCGGAGAATTGATTTTCAGAGAAGGGAGCGTACAGCAAGTGCGTGCAGGGCAGAGGGACTTGTCCTAAGAGTCGCGATTGTGGGTTTTTAACCTACAGGCTAAGGTGACTGGTTTTGATAGTTAGAATACTATTGTATAGACATTGAAACGTTTGTACAGTCTATTGATTAATAAAAACAATCATTAGACGAATTTCCGCTGCATTTATATTTCTGAGGTACAAGTACCTGCTAACTAGGTCTTAGTCCTTAACAAGTCTTAGACCTAGTCTTTACTGCTAACAAGCGATCCTATCAATTGGTATCAGAGCCGCTGGTTCTAGATCTTGTTGAGCATTGCAGGTATGTCAGGAGACTCGTTTGCTACTCCACCAAAGCTGAAGGTAGGAGAATATGCATCATGGGCAATTCGGTTTGAGGAACATGTCCTCGCACTGGACGGAGAAGTTTGGCAAATTATTGAACAGGGTCGTCAAATCATCCAGGATGATACTGATCCAACAAAAGAGAAGCCCAGGGCTTTCTACACCACTGCAGACTACAAGAAACTCCAGAAAAATGCTCAGGCTATGAAAGTTCTGCATTCTGCACTTGAACCTGGTGATCTGGACAAGGTCATGATGTACAAAGATCCTGCAGAGTTTGGGACGCTCTCAAGAGGATTTATGAAGGTTCTGGTGATGTGAAGAAGAACAGGATCATTACCGCTCAGATGAAGTTCAATGCCCTTCGTCAAGGAAAGGATGAGTCACTTCATGACTATCATTCTAAGTTCCAGGGAAGTTTGTCTACACTGTCCAGACTGGGAAAGGAATTTGAACAATGGGAAGTTACTCACCACTTTCTGCAAGGACTTAGTCCAGCATGGGATAACATATCAAGGACCCTGGCTGCTCTCCCTGATACTAAGAGGATTACTCTTGAGGAATTAGTCTCAAACTGGAAAGTAACATGCTATTGAGAAATGTAAGCTTGAGGGACGTGAACCTCAGAAGTGGAAAGCAGATAGCACTGGTCAGTGAAAAGGACAAAGACAAGGAGAAGTCTAAGACTCAGTAAGGTAAGGGCAAAGGAAAAGAAAAGAAAAGGAATCGATGAGAAATCCGATGAAGTCAGACATGGCATTGTTGTCCAAGGCTTTGCAGATCGCAAGTAAGAAACTTGGTTCAAAGGACTCGTCTTCCAAACGCACCGCCGGTAAGGATGATGAGTGTTTCTATTGCAAGAAGAAGGGACACTTTGCTAGAGATTGCAGAAAGAAAAAGAAGGATAAAGCTGACAAGGAGAAGTCAAAGGATGACAAATCGGATGAGAAACAGAAAGACAAGAAAGCTATGATAGCAACTTGGGGTGATTCAGATGAGGACAGTGACCTGATAGTCTGTTTGGGTCTAGTCTTCCAGAAGGAATTACTGCTTAATGGCAAAGGAAGAATCATCTACATCTGAGGTAGATTCTTCTTCTCTGATTCATCTAAATATACATCACGTTCTACTTTAATTCTTATTAGAAGGCTTTGTGATAAAATGATGAATTGTCTAACCTTGTTGCTAAGCAAGAAGCTGTCATTGAGAAGAAGTCTGCCAAGATAAGGCAACTTCAGAATGATCTCGTTCGAAAACGAGAACTGTTTTGCAGGTTCAAGAACCTATGGCTAGAAGGAACAGTTCCAGAGTTCAGAAACCTAAACCGGGACTAGGTTATGGTGAAGTGACTATTCTGAAGAGAGGTCCAAGTGCTGTGAACCCAGGAGGACTCCACGGGTGAAGGTGGATCTTCATGACGAGGCAAGGACATATGGTAAAGGATATCATATTTGGGCAAAAAGCGCTCTAGGACAAAGACCAGCTGGGATCAACTCAACAAACAGAAGGAAAAGGTTGCTGAGTTCAACAAAGTGGATTTCAGAAAGAGGAAAATCTGTTACCACTGTGGAAAGGAAGGTCATCTCTGGAAAAGTGTCATGCCAGAAAGTTTCCCAAAGCAGGGGACATGTACCGACAGAATCAGTCTGTCAAAGCTGATGTTTTAAATTCTCCAAAGAACATTTCTAGTGTTAACGTTTGTGCTGACTTGAAACCCAAAAAGGCTAAGCTAATTTGGGTACGTAAGAACTAATCATTTCTGTGCAGGTAGAGAGAGGAACAGGTCCATGGTATCTAGATAGTGGATGCTCCAGCCACATGACTGGAAAGGTGGACTACTTCTCTTCTCTACAACAACATTCCGGAGGTTCAATTACCTTTGGAAACAGAAGTAAAGGTGAAATTCTAGGCACAGGTATGGTTAAGTTAAATAAGAAAGTTAGTGTAGATAATGTTAGTTTGGTCCGGAACTTGAAGTTTGATTTACTTAGTGTTTATCAACTCTGTCAAGATAGTAATAATAAAGTTGTTTTTACTTCTAATGAGTGCTATGTGAAGTCTCTAAGAACAGGAAAGATTCTTCTCAAAGGCATCATGGAAAATGGAGTATATATGACTGATCCGGACTTTGACCCAGACGAGTATCTATGTTTGTCTTCGAAAGCAGATGATTCAGGTTTATGGCACAGGCGTCTAGGTCATGTGAATCTCAAGTTGATGAAAAAGCTTCAGAGGTTGGAATTGGTTCGTGGGTTACCAGAAGTAAGTCATGTACCTGATCAGGTTTGTGTTCCTTGTACTAGAGGCAAGCAGACCAGGACCTCATTTCAGCCTAAGAATGTGGTCAGTACCAGCAGACCTTTGGAGTTAGTGCATATGGACTTGTGTGGACCTATGAGGACTCAGACCATTGGAGGTAACAAGTATGTGTTCGTTTTGGTCGATGATTATTCGAGATATACATGGACAATATTCATTTCTTCCAAGACTGAGGTATTTGATCAGTTTGAGGTTTGGGTCAAGGCTGTGGAAACAATGCTAGGTCAGAAACTTAAAAGTATCAGATCGGATCATGGTACTGAGTTTGACAATGCAGATTTCATCAGCTGGTGTGCCAGTCAGGGAGTTTATCATAACTTTTCAGCGCCGAGGACTCCACAGCAGAATGGGGTAGTGGAACGCAAGAACAGGACCCTGGAGGATATGACCAGGACTATGTTGCTGGAAAGTGGACTGCCTAAGAGGTTCTGGGGAGAAGCAATGAATACAGCTTGTTATGTGTTGAACAGAGCCTACTTGAGACCAATCCTGAACAAGACTCCGTATGAGCTGCTGAAAGGACGTAGACCCAACATTTCTCACTTGAAAGTCTTCGGGTGTAAGTGCTTCATTCACAACAACGGGAAGGATCAGCTAGGAAAGCTAGATCCGAGGAGTGATGAAGGTATATTTGTAGGGTATTCAGCTCACAGTAAGGCATACAAGGTGTACAATCAGCAAACTCAGAAAATGGAGGTCTTTGACGAGAATGTCATGCCAAGGAAGCCTGCAGAGGACCAAGTCCAACAGGAACCAGCAGAGGAAGTCTTCATATTAGCTCGACCAGATGAGTTCCATACTGAAGAAATCATTGGGTATCCAGCACAAGTGGGTGTTGATGAGGCACATGAGGCTGCCGACGGGAATCCAGCACAAGAGGGTGTTGATGAGAATCCAGTTGAGGTACCTGTCCCAGAGGAACAGCAGGTGGAACAAGTCCAGCCGATTGATCAGGTATCTGAGGATGGTAACAACGATCAGAATCCAGTAGAGGAAGTTATTGGAGATGTAGTTCCGTTGAGAAGAAACCCTAGAGAAAGACAACCAAGTGTCAGGCTTAGGGATTTCTATTGCTATGCAGCGTTTCAGGGGGAACAAGTCCAGACCGCGTTTGTATCCCTGATTGAGCCAAAGAAGGTAGAAGATGCACTTAAGGATCCAGATTGGGTTCAGGCAATGCAAGAAGAGCTGCATCAGTTTGAGAGGAATAAGGTTTGGAGACTTGTACCTAGACCAGAAAAGAGAAAGGTGATTGGTACTCGTTGGGTGTTCAGGAACAAGAAGGATGAGAAGGGAGTCATTGTCCGGAACAAGGCTCGGTTGGTTGTACAAGGGTATAATCAGCAAGAAGGCATCGATTACGATGAGACCTTCGCACCGGTGGCAAGGTTAGAAGCCATCCGACTTCTCATTGCATACTCAGTTCAACATGGATTCAAGCTCCATCAAATGGACGTGAAGACAGCGTTCTTGAACGGGAACCTGAAGGAGGAAGTTTATGTGAAACAGACTCCAGGTTTTGAGGACACAGTCCATCCAGACCATGTTTATGTTCTCGACAAAGCACTTTATGGGTTGAAACAGGCACCAAGGGCATGGTATGAAAGGTTGTCAGATTTCCTAATAGCTCATGGATATGAAAGAGGAGCAGTGGACAAGACATTGTTCATTTTGAGGACAAAGAAGGATCTGTTAGTGGTTCAGGTCTATGTCGACGACATTGTCTTCGGTTCAACCAGTGATGAGTTGGTGAAGAAGTTCACTGAGCTTATGGAAAGTGAATTTGAGATGAGTATGGTCGGGGAATTGACCTACTTTTTGGGACTTCAGATTCAGCAGATGGAGAATGGGACTCAGATACATCAGGCCAAGTACTTGTCCGAGGTAGTGAAAAAGTATGGACTTGATCAGTCAAAGCCCTCTGCTACTCCATGTTCGACTAGTAGTTCCTTGTCCAGGGATGAATCCTCTCCAAAGGCAGATCCAACACTTTACAGAGGAATGATTGGTTCATTACTGTATTTAACAGCAAGTAGACCTGACATTTTATGTTTAGTGTTTGTGTCTGTGCCAGGTACCAGTCCGATCCAAGAGAAACACACGTGAAAGCTGTGAAAAGGATCCTGAGGTACTTGAAGGGGACCAAGAACCTTGTTCTGTGGTATCCGAGGTGCAAGTCCTTGACACTGGAGGGATACACTGATGCTGACTATGCCGGGGACAGATGTGATAGGAAGTCAACGTCCGGGATGGCTCAGTACCTTGGACCTTGTCTTGTCTCATGGGGATCCAAGAAGCAGAATTCGGTAGCTCTTTCCACAACCGAAGCTGAGTATGTTGCTGCAGGAGCATGTTGTGCACAACTCCTTTGGTTAAGGAATCAGCTAAGTGATTTCAATCTCTACTTTGATCATATCCCTATTTACTGTGATAATACTAGTGCTATATGTGTAGCTAAAATCCAGTACATCATAGTAGAATGAAACATATTGAGATTAAACATCATTTTATAAGGGATTGTGTAGAGAAGGGACTTGTTTCTATGGAGACTTGTAGGACTGAGGAACAAGTCGCGGACATATTCACCAAAGCTCTATGCAGGGAAACATTCGAGAAGTTCAGGATGGCACTTGGTATGATTTCTACCTAGTGAGGTATCTCTAAACTTAACCCTCAATGATTGGTTAGAATAAGGGTAAGCATTGATACATATATCCTATAGTATGTGAATCTGCCTATGTGTGAATAGAATGGTTGCATGCTTTACTTCTTGATTAAAGGTGAAATTGTCTTGTTTTTGCGTGGATTGTATTTTTTCTTAGCCAAGTACCTTCCGGATCTTGATCCTCAGTAGCCTCATGAAGGAAGTGTACCCAGCCTCCTTAGCCAAATACTCAAAGGTACGTTTTGTGTGATTTTATGAGTGTTTGAATTGTGATGTTCGTACTATAGACCCTTACGGTCAAGCCAAACCATCACAATGTCCCTTGTGGAGTTCATGATAAGGTCGGGGTACAGCATTCACTTGTTCAGGACAATGACCAGGTTTGACAGTTGAGCAGATTTAAAGGAAATTGTCTCAGTGGTTTAATGCTTGTCAGAAAAGGTGTCTAAGTCCTGCGCAGTCATTGGATTGATTGGGAGGTGGAATGAGATGCGTGTATCATGGTCTTGGGTAGCCGAATCGTTTTTGGGAATTATGACTTGGTTTGAATTTTAAATTTGAACCAAAGTCAAAGGGAGTTAAAGATTATCCGAGAAAGATAACCATCTCAACGCAAAATCAGCTTTTCATCTTCAAGAAACCCTAATTGACGAAATCGAAGCACCGCAGCTGACTAAATGGCCTCCAACACCGTCAACAACAACTTTGTCACCGCCGCCGCCTCAGAGGTCGAAGATTTGACTCGAGCAATTGTCGTGTATGCTCCACCGCCTCAATCGACGGAGACGGAGTCCGTGATTGAAGAGAGTAACATCCACGGAGCGGAGGTTGTGGACGGCGATGTGGTAAGCGAGAAGGATTCCGGTAAGGACTCTGAGCCTATTGCCTTCGTTATTCAAAGGATTTTGATTGCGATTGGTCGTACTGTTGTTGATGATTCTGCGGACGTTGTGAAGAATACCGCTGATCTAGATGGTGGTTTGGAAAATCCAGTGGTGGATGGTTTCGTTGAGGTGCAGGCTGATGGAAATCAACAGGATGTTGATGAGGATCTTGCTAGAGCAGCAAGAGTTGCTACGGAGTTGGAAAAAGGGAAGTCAGTCCAAGTCCCGAGTGATGATGAAGTAGTGATCGTCTCCAGTACAGCTCCAACCAAGACTCCTAAGCAGTCGAAGAGGACTAAGTCTGCAGGGACGAGAGCTCAGCCGATAAGATCCTGCCTTATCAAGAGGAAGAAGAACAAGGTGGCTGATGACAATGAGACCGATGAGGATGTTCGGTGGTCAAGAAGCAAAAAATCGCCAAGAAAGAGATCTTGGAAGACATGGAGTGTTCAGTAAGGTTTCTGCAGGAACAAAAACTGGAGGAGGTCTTGGAACTGTTAGAATTTCAAGAGTGGGAAAACCTGTTTGATCTGGACGAGTTGGTAAGTCCATCAGCAGTGTTGGAGTTCTACTCGCAGCTCTCCGTTTCAGCCAAAGGAAACAATGTCCACTTGGACTTTGTCATCGAGGAGGAGGACTTGACCATTTCAAGCAAGGAATTGTCAACCATTCTCGGCATTCCTCATAAAGGATATGGGGAGTGGGTCAAGGGACAGTGGCCGAAGAATGAGGAGGATCGATATGTGTCCAACGCAGAGTATGTGGTACCTCTGAGCCGGGAAAAGTTCCTTCTAAGTACATGTCAGCCAAGGTAAAAGTCCTCCACAAGATTTTGGTTACAAACTTGCTGCCAAGAGGGTCGAAGACTAGCTTTGTTCAGTTGGAAGATGTTCTGCTTTTGGACAAGGTCCTGAAGAAAGAGCCGATCAACCTTCCTAAAATGATCATCAATCAGATGGTTACTTGAGCCAGATGAAGCAAGTCGGATACGCCCGGATTGTGAAAAAGGTCCTCCAGTATCATGAAGTGTACAAGAATTATGAGGACGAAGTCTCAGTTGTGAGAAGTTTCAATCGAGTGACTTCAAAAAGATGGGTTTAACATTTTCTGAGGATGATGGCTGGATAAAGGACATTGCCAAGATGGAAGGAAAGTTTGTGGAAACAAATTCCGAGGACTCTGATGGATATGTGCCTCCTCCGGATGACTACCTGAAGGTGCGGTTGAATGAGTTGGATATTGACATGGTATATGTCAGACTGAGTTGAGGAAAGTGACCTCAGAGTTTGAAGGATCTGAAGAAGGAGTTCCAGGAACTCAAGGATGTGTGACTGAAGGCAATTCAGGACAGAGTCTGAGTGCCCTGATATAGTGAATGCCAGTACCCGGACCTTCATGAACTCACCCCATCCTTCCACCCCTACCAAAAATTATCCTTTGTTGTTTGAACTTTATGATTTCCCTTCTATGCAATTCAAGACAATTTGCTTTTAATTTCGAAGTTTATTGTGCAATTTGTTTTATTTGCATATTTGGCTGTTCTATACTTGTGGTTTACGTGTTGATATGTTTACTCTTGTTTGTGATGCCAAAAGGGGGAAGAAAGTTAAGGGGGTACTAACCTAGGGGGAACTAGACCAAGTGTATGTTCTTGTTCTGATTACATGTTTCTGTGCATAGGTTTAGGGGGAATTGTTCTCACTTAATTCTTGGTTGGACATAGTCTTATCATCTGTTAGTCGTTTATTTGTTTCTCAAGTGTTTGTCATCATCAAAAAGGGGGAAATTGTTGATACATGGTCCCCATGTTGAATTTTGATGATGACAACACGTTACTTATATTTAAGTTGAGTGTGCAGAGGACATGGTCCTGATAGACACAGGTGAGGAACAGGAACTGAACGCAGTCAAGAACGAGTCAAAAATCAGTTGAGATAAACATGGGATGACTTGAGGATGAACGTTGAGGTTGTTACACGACGTGAAGAGACATTGAGCTCGTGGAAGATAGCTGACCAAGTCAAGGTAGTTGGAGATTTTCACGGGAGGACATGCAGCTGATTCCTAGGAGTGGAGTAGTGGATCAAACGGTCACTAGCACTATCCTACATATACTCGGAGAAAAATCAGCTCACAAAAAAGCAAGAAAAAGTGCAAGAAGTCTGGTGAATTGCAGAGAGTGCAAGAGCTAGCGTGCAAGGTTTTCTGATCATCGGAGAATTGATTTTCAGAGAAGGGAGCGTACAGCAAGTGCGTGCAGGGCAGAGGGACTTGTCCTAAGAGTCGGGATTGTGGGTTTTTAATCTACAGGCTAAGGTGACTGGTTTTGATAGTTAGAGATACTATTGTATAGACATTGAAACGTTTGTACAGTCTATTGATTAATAAAAACAATCATTAGACGAATTTCCGCTGCATTAATATTTCTGAGGTACAAGTACCTGCTAACTAGGTCTTAGTCCTTAACAAGTCTTAGACCTAGTCTTTACTGCTAACAAGCGATCCTATCATGCATGCTCGTCATCCTTCAGCAAATCCTCTAGAAATGGCCTACTTCAAGGTTAAGCTACCTTGCCTTCAAGGCAATCTTATCCTCCTTTTGTAACACTATAATTAGAGTTCTTAACGGGCCATTCCAGGTCCTTAGATCTTTTGGTAGGAGGGTCATGGATGAGTGTTTTTTTAAGAAAAGGTCGAAGGCCAGAAGTACAACCCAATGACTTAAAGGCTAACTGAAGTTAGTCTGACTCATTCTAGTCAAAACATATTGGAAAAAAAATTAAAGGACTAAACCGAGTACTTTACGTCGGTACGTACAAAAAAAATTGTGTAACGACTGAAAATTAAAGTACGACCATGATGACCATCTTCCGAGAACGCAGTGATAATAAAATGATAACGACTTTAGACTTCAAATAGATAGTCTCGGAGGAGAACCAGGCATGAGCTAATGTAAATTGGTTCAATCGAAACGTAATTGAACCGAAAGCGTGGATCAACGATGAAGCATGGTGCAACCAAACCGGCTCCAACCAAGCTACTAGACAGTATCACGCATGCGCTACGTGTCACCAACTGGGACAGGCGACATGGAACGAGACACGTGGCGAGAGGAGAACGAACAACGGACACGACAATGAAACTAGCGGACACCGAGCTCTGCAGTCAAACTCCGATCGGGAAACCAAACTAGCGGCGGCGCAACCAACCTCCACCCAACCGAATCCGAACCAACCCTGGCAGCGACACCCACCAAAACGACCCAATAAAATAAAAGATACTGAACCCACGACCTTGATCAAACAGCAACAGCCTGACCTGCGACAGGTGACTAACTCGAAGCACAAAACCACCAAAAGCTCAACCGGCCGACGGCGAGCACAAAAACAAAGGACAACAGAAAATCGAACGCCACGAGCGTCCCGATCAGCCTACGACCGCCAGCCAATCGAGCGCTAGCCATCAACAGAGCATCGGTTGACAACAACGGCGGTAAAAAATGAAATTGGCGAACCAACCTCCGTCGCGAGCCAAGAGAGACAAAAACCCTAGGTTGAGGCGGTGACAGATGAAGATGAGAGAATCGCCGCAAGCTGTACACCCCTCCACGCATGGAGGCATCCTCAGTGCAGCCACCAAACTCTTAGCATCCTTAAGAGTCGGCTTAAGACAACTGGGGTCATGGATGAGTGTTGGCTGGTTTCATTTGTGTCTGGTTCCGCTTTTTTGATTTAATACACATTTATTCCTAAAAAACAATATATCTATAAAAGTAGCCTCAGTACCAGTGTGTGAATTGGATGACTGAACCGCATAAGCAAGTGTTAATACATAGTTCACCAACATAACAAAAAGTCCAGCCGAATTGTTGCTGCATAGAGCCAAACTGCCTAGAACCAGCACAAACGAGTAATCAGGAATGTTAACCCTTCATAAACAGCAACCTGCCTCACCCCAATAGTTACTCGAATTATGATAGCTAGCTCTACTTCAATTTTTCAAACCGCCCCTTCAATATGTCTTCTTCCTCAATGCAGGCTTTCGAATTTGCTCTTTTTTAGCCATCATCATGGGTGCAACTGTTATGCTGGACTGAAATATTTCCTTCAATCTGTGAAAAACAAAACCATAAGTATAGTAAATCAGATCAAAGTCGCACTTCGCATCATCAAGGGAACCTGTTGAACACTTTTTTACCTTGGCATGCCAACCAAAAGAAAGATCATGGATATCCCTATCACTAGAGGATAAACCGGTGCAGTAGTTAGATCCTGCACATAAATATATAGCAGTATATAAGATATTTCTATGCATTACATTCAGGGAAGTCAACTTGTTTTCATAAACCGCATAAGTATAAGTTAACAAGCCCGGGTCTAAGTCTTACATGCTTGAGATAGTCCTCTACAAATCTGAATCTAAGGGGCCCAAGGTGATTTCTCACATTTTTCTCCAAATCAATTTCAATTACTGCTGACTGAAATCTATGTGTGCTTGACGAGGACCGTGTTGCAGTTGCAAAAGGTACTTGCTCTAGGCAAATCCTTTACTTGAAAGAAATTTGAGAGAGGTAGTGGGAAACACATACTCGATCTTTGATGGGTTACTTGCTGATCTGATTTCGACCCTAAGATTCGGCTGAACTTGGGAAATCATGTCTCCTTCCACATGGCCGCTTACTATGGTTGTTTCGGGCTCTTCGAACACAATAAAATCCAAACCGCCAATATCCTCCAGTCCAACCTATATGCGGTAACAAAGAATTGCATTACACCATCTATTCTGTATTCTCATCCAAGAGTAATCAATTAACCAACATGACAGCACTTGATGGCCCAAATTTAGAAATAGTTATGTACTCCATATAGCATGAAACATGTGCTTCTAACATAGATGTTCTTAAACAATTACACCTGTAAAGGATTATTAATAATTTATTTATTTATTGTTGCTGTTCAAATTAACTCCCATGAATGAGAAACTCTTCAATAATGCAAGGGCTTGATTATTAAAATCTACTATTGCATACTATTTATAAAAAATAAAAATCCACCGTCTGCATACCTCAACAACTACATTTTCAGGAGAGGCACGCTCAATGCTGCTGCTCTCAGAATCACCTTTCTTTACCACCTTTACTGAATAAGTTGTATTAGGATAGAGACCTCGCAGACGATAATTTCCAGAGGCATCAGTCATTGTTTCCTCATAGTAGCCTTTGGATTCTGATCTTGCTTCTACTTGAGCAACTTTAGGCTGACCAGAAATGAGTGTCACCGTACCAGTTGCACTGTTGAAATTTTCAGTCAGTATTGCTGTTGAAAGAGGGAAGGCATTGGCCAACACCATTTACGAGTAAAAAAATTTGCACTGTGCACACATCCAACAAACATTGGACAATCAGTTGTGAAATAAGATCCAACTATAGCAAACAAACTGCATGAATAGTCTTATCGTTAACTAGACCAGAGGTATGACTGCTATTAAATGTGTAAACTTACAATATGACAAAGTATAATAGAATTTATCTTCAAATAAATGTGGGTGTAATACATCCAACACTTTTAATGTACTTTTGTAAACCATGATGAGAATGCATTTAACTAACATTACTAAAATATGGTATAAAGCCATTAAAGCCGAGGTACACAAAAGAATGTTGTGGCTCAAAAATCATGGACATGGCATTATAATGTCTCCTTAAAAGAATAGATAGCTACCTGTATGCCACGCGGATGGCCTTGAAAGACACATCTCTGGATTCTCCGGATGAAAGTTCAATTGCTTCCGCAGGAGGTGAAAAAGCATATTCCTGTCATTGAGATTTACATTCGATAAGTAGCTTCACGACATTATACATTTGTTGATCTGATTAGTTTAACTGCAATATCTGCTTCAGCTAAGTATCATCAATCATAACAGAGAGTAAACTGAAAACAGGAAACACTAAGTGCCCTCTTACTAGTACTATATTTCGAATATAACAATTAATTTTAAACACAACTAAACTATACAGCTTTGAAGCATAATGTCAAAACAGAAGTTTTAAATATTTACAAGTGGGAAAGTCGCCAGCAAACTATGCATGCAGGGGGAATAAAACAACAATGACAAGTAAAAGAACTTCAAACTTCCACAAGTTGAGTTTTAGATACACAACTAAACTTATCCGATACCAATACCTTTAACAATGGGCGTAGATAAAAGCTTCCTGGAAATAGATTATCAAAGAGGTGCAATCCTCCAGCTTTCGAAATAGAATTGTTCCTATAACCTTGGTCCCCACTCAATGATAACAACACAGGGGGAAAGACTTCTTTTGCTTCTTCTGAATAAATGCGTACATTTATTTGCCCAAGCTTCTGGCATGAAAACTTATATGGGCCGAGAGGTTTTAGATGGTACCCGGGCTGCAAACATGTATTGAGTCATTAATCACTTTGTGATAACAACAGAAGTAACTTATTGACTCTAAAAACAATTCTGGCAAACAAACATTAGATTATTTATTAATGTAATTTTTACTAACCTTCGATGCCTCAACATAGTAGCTCACATCATCATAAAGCGGTCCACTAATAAAGATACCGTCGTAGCCTGTTTCAGTTTGATATGCCACTTCACCAGTTTTAAGATGAGAGTTGAGACTATCCCCGGCAGAGATAATATTTATAAGAACACCTGATACGGGAGGGGATACTGCCCCTTCAATATATAAACCCATACGACCGTCAAAAGATTTAACATGACCTTGGCAGCCATGATTCTCAACCGAAACCTACCAATCAATAAAAAATTGAATCACTGGATTACTAAACGAACATCCAGAGAAAATAACTGAAACAGCTTACATGTTGATGACTAGGGTAAAACAGTATCTTTCCATTTGCATCTCTGCAACATTAATGAGCAAATTAGGAGTCAATATTCATCTGTGCCAAAGTCGCTCATCAGAGAAGATCTTATATTCATGGAAAAGAGTGATCACCTTGTGTCCTTAGGAACAACAGCATAATTCTGGCCAGGATCGGACCATATTGAATATTCATAAACAGATGTTGTCTGAACCCGATCACTTAAAACAGGACTCGCTATAGCAGTTTCAACTATGGTGCCTCCACTAAGAATGTCCACACTGATGGTTTCCGGCAGCTCAGACACCTTGCTCAACAAATTGGTGTCCATGTAAATTTTCCCATGAATACGATATTTTTCTGCAGTTAAATTGATGAGCTGCAAGCACACATGTATGAAAAATATATGAATACAGTCGATATGTATGTGTTATCCAAGAAACATTTGAAAGATATGCATGACTACCGTTGTTGGGATTTGAGTATCAATTTTTACTGAAGAACTACCGAAGAATATGCAAGAGTCAACAAAATGAAGTTCATGCACTCCGGATTTTCGAGACATAATTGCTGGGATCCTCTCTGCAAGCAAAAATAGGATTTAAGCACGATCAAAGTTTAAAGAATGCAGGAAACGTAAGTAAGAATCTTCAGGTCATAATATAGCAACCATAATTTGCAGGTCCACTGATGAGCCATTTGATTGAATCATTTTGACACCAACATCATGGCTAGACGTTATAGTAACTTTGTAACCTTGCTGAACAAACTCAATCCCGTGAACATCCTCTCCACCAACATCAACTGGAACAAAGCTTTGCTGCCAGCACCAATTGTCTGTCTCCAACTCCGTGTCTGGTAAAACATGTTTAACCTGCATATAGAGCGCAGATATGGTCAAGATACATGGTATATTGTTTTCATCTACATGTTGGTTAGCATGTTCTTACTAATATAATTCCCATATAGTACAAACGAACATGATTCAGCAATCAAAGGTCAAATTTAAATCCAATGATCTGCAAAAGAGTAGGCACAGATTTTGAAGAGAGTCCAGAGGATGTTATTCAATAAAAAATGAGTTTGTGAAGTATCAGCATCATATCTTCAGGGTTGTCAGCAGCGCCTTAAATTTCACATACTATTTGAAAAGAGATTACTGTCACAATCCCATTTGAAACACAACCGATAAAATAGGTGATTGGGAATACCCTTAATAGGGGTATCATAATGTGATCAAACATTTAACTATAATCACATTACGTGATTGATGAAATTGGAATGAAAATTGTTTAGTGATAAACTAAGCCAGCTTTTGAGCTATTTATAAAGTCGGAAACTTATCAATGAACCTGAACAAGCAAATACCTCGAGCATATATTTCCCAGGGTAGACATTTGGGAATGTAAATGCATTGCTATTGTCAGCCAGGCTAAGAGTAGTAACTTCTTCGTCTTTCTTCCCAGATTTCTTTATTAAAGTAATAGAGACAGATGAGCCACAGCCTTCTTTGCAGGCAATAGTTCCATGTATATTGACCAATGTCTAATGTAATGAAAAATGAACATTAGGTCAGAATAACAAACAAAGACCATGAGAAACAGACTGATCATGTAATATAATGTCTATAGAGTAGTAGTAACTGACAGTGCAACTTTTACCTGAGAAAACTGAAGGTTTAGTAGGGGACTCTTAACAGTAACATCTAGGAATGGAGGTGAAAATAAAAACTCGGGGGTGTAGCCAGATGCTTCTGGCGAGGCAGTTAAGCGGTACTCTCCAGATGGAACCTGAGGATGACAAAAATGAAAATTGAAATACCATTTTGATAAAGTTCAGTGTTATAAAAATATAAAACAGATTCGAAGTCCATAACAAAAGATATCTATCATAGCCAGTCTCTCCAATGTTCAAGAAGCTGGCGCTTTTGAAAAAGAAAGCGTAACACGCGTTGAAACAAGAGAAACTGCCGCCACTAGAATCGGTTGATAAAAATATGGCAATGGTGAAAAGGGATGTCATTCAAACAACTCAATAAAACAATTTCTCAATCAGAACTTCCTACAAAATAGATTGTAGAACTTTCTTTTGGGCAATGTATGGATGCAGATGCTCTGACTTTTTATATGGCAATGGTGCACGGCTACTTTTTATCATAAAGCTAGCATACCTCAAAGCAGAAGTTCCCGCTTTCATCTACAAGTTTAACTTGAGATTTTACATTTCCTGGTCCGTGTGTCAGTCCCACCTAGTCAACAAAGTGAGCATAATATAAATTTGTTATTGATTCAAGTATTCAACTGCATCAGCTTAATGATCTAAAGTAAAGATCTTCATAAGAAACATGACCGAGTTGATCAAATGTGAGGTACCTTTGCCTTGTATGCAGAACCAACGGTACGGACCACTCCACACAAATCATAAGAGATAGCACGGATATCTGGAATCGAAGCCATATTCGGAAGAACCTTCGATTGATTTGATAAAGAAAACAGTCATTAAATATTGTTTAAATGCATCATGTACTCATGAAAGGGCAAGATTTCATCGTCTCAAAGTTGACTACATAATTTACCAAAAAGTCTCTCAGGATGTTGAATTTGTAATGCTCCTTTGATACCTCTACCGTGTAGTGGGTCGAGGTAACCTGAACATAAATGGGGGAAAACTGAATTACACTCATTATTTTTCGGAAGTCGAATGCTTTTTACCGAATGCCACAAAGTTCTAACACGAAGAAAACAAGATAAAAAGAAATGTATGGGATAAATTTGAATATCAAGTACTGTTGTTACTTGTTTTGCTCTATATTACTATCACTAAAGGGAGCAAATGCTTCAATATAGGCATGCACAAGAAAAGGGACAAACTTTTTAGAATGATGTTTATTATTATAGACTTCTTCTCCATTTATCTACAGAATTATATGCATCAGTGAATATCATTCTACGTCTCTCTTTAGTCAGACAATGAATTTGATGGTAGAAACACATTCAATGTTTCAAGTAAAAGCTTTACTAATGCAAAATTATTCAATAATTTCCTGTTCTGAATAGTGGAAGAAAGAAAAAACACAGATCATGAGGGAAATGTTGAACTTTAAGAGTGTTATTCTTTAAGGCTATACTGGGGCTTGAGAGAGTTTGATTTTGGAAGAACTAAGTGATATCTGAAAAGGCTAGTAGGTTGTTCTGGACACTGGAGCGGAAAGGAAAAATAATTACTGAGCACTAAACACTAGGGTGAAAGAAGAAATGCATATGATGTGTATCCAAAATCACCAAAATTGTTGATAGTATACCTGATCAAGCTTGTAGTGTCCATATTTATCAGTCGTAGCCCTTTGCCGTCCATTCACTAAAATTATGGCACCATCTACGCCCTCGCCGTTCCCATCAACTACACGACCACCAATGGAGAAACCTGTGACCTATCCAAATAAAAATGATAACAAATGGTTCTTAGCATTGCAAGAGTGTGATGATGAATATCCATCCTTTTTACACGGGAAATGGATAATATCTTAAATAGACGATTACTGAAAAATCAGAACGCCAATATTCCAAGAAAAATATCATACGATGAATATGCCCATGAGAATAATGATAATACCCAACAATACAACTTCAAATTTGATGTCAAGAACCGAAGAGGAAACAACAGCTTATTATTTTGTCATTTGCAGGTTGCAGCAAAAGAAACAAGTTTTTTTTCATCTTGATAGTGACCCCTCATCTAATATATTACTCGGGTGATGTGAAATTGAAATTGTGAATAATACCTGGAATTTTTGTGGGACGTTTACATGATGGTGCTCAACAGTAACTGATACTGAAGGAGGAGATACATCGAAAACAGTATTTTCTCCCTTATAATATGGTATCAGTTCATATGTACCTGAGAAAATCACACAGAATCTAATAATGGATGCACAGTTAAAGCAAAATATATATTCAGCAAATAAAGGAAAGAATCAGGTTTCAGATCCCTTTCTAGTGAAATTGACATGACAAATTATGTTAAAATTTCAGTGTATCATAAAAGTTATGAACAAAACAGTAGAATGACTGTTAAGATTAAATCCATGACTACTTATTTCTATGCACTGATTCGGTAGTAAGAAAACTGAGAGAAAACGAAATGCCTTCAGTACTTACAAAGTTAAAGAATAAACTTTACAATGGCAGCGAAGATCAACGGAGTGTTGTTGTTTTAACAACTGGAATTGTTAGTCAAAGGGAGTGGAAATAGTGACAAGGTTGAGTGGAAATTTTTCAACAAACTTCCACATACCAGTTCTACACAGAGTAATAGCTATTGCTTTGCTCAAAATTCCCATGATATTTTCGATTTTAACCAACAATAGAAACACATCGTCATTCCGAATTATTTTTACTCATTGGTTCCTCATACATCAAACATATCCATAAGATTTTTTGTAGTGGCCCTTGTATCATATAGAACTAGAACCCGTACCATCCTATTAAGGAATCAGTGGGTGGAAATATGCAAGATGCGACATATAAGAAAATATTGCACTTACCACAAGGTAGTGATTTAAATTTGAAGACTCCATAAGCATCTGATACAGAGCGACATAACGGTTTTCTCTGTCCAGGACCACTGCCTGAATCAACTGGGCAATCGACCTCAGAAACATCCTCTGAGTACAAAAAAACTTCGACTCCTAGAATTGGATTCCCCTACACAAGTAAAATGTAAAATAATCTTTTAACTGCTCATTCTAACCAGGTGTACATTTCCAATTTCTATCTAGGTATATACTTTCCCTGATACATGACCCTTCATGCTACGTCATCAAAGTTCTGCATAAAAGACTAGTATATTCATGAATTTTATATGAAGTCGAAATAAGATGTAAGCTGTAATGACCATCCTTAAATCTCTCTAGACAATCATGATCAACCAAGATTAACATTAGGATAGATATTGAATGTTAATGGAACTGACAACTCTTTAACAGAAAATGCTGATATAGAACTTGATTGCATGAAACAAAAAGTCATGTGTTTAGAAGCTGTAATCGCAAGACTACCTGAGCAACCACAAAACCACTAACTTCATATCCCGAGACAAAGAAAGTGTCATGGAGTTCTCCATTTCCGAAGCCTAGCTCCACCTGAATTACATTATGAACAAAAAAGGATTGATAAACTGGACTGAGAAAGTGATAAAAAAGGCATACGAAAATACCATACCTCTGCAGAGGTTTTCGCCTGAACATCGAATTGAGGGTGAGAAGCTCGCAGTTTGTATTTTCCTGTAAACAAAAGGAAATTAATGTTTTTGAATTTTTGGCACTTTCGGTTGTACCATTTCAGGTGTAACACTTAACGTTAAAGCATAGTGGATGCTTGAGTAGAATCTTCTGGACATGTAACTAATATAAGGAACAGTTGAAAAAGTTTCCAAACCTGGAACTACACTTGTGAACATAAACTTTCCAGTGGATGATGTTGAAACATGAGATAGTACATCACCATCAGATGACAACAGTTGTATGTTAACATCTGAGGGGCCTGTATTTTTGGAGGTACAGCTCTCGCCTCCTACGGCTCCAACCACTCTGCCTGATAATGAGAATCTGCAGAATTGGAAATGTTACTATGCAAGGCACAAAGGACCTGAAAGCTACTGTAAGCAGACACAAGAAAGAAATCGAAATTCAAGAGACCCTGTAAACTGGAAATTAATATCTTGGTCAGCATTGCAGCCATTATGATCAACAGTGATCGGAGCCTCTGGCGGATCCCATGACCATCCATCAGGACCTTTAACGTGAAGCAGAAAAGATCCCTACAGGTCCACTGATACATAAGATCAGATGCAACGAAGAGGATGTAACTGTAAAGAGAGACTAGCTACTACCTTGTCATAGACAGGAATAAAGTAGTAACCATTTGGAGCACATTGAGTTGAGTCTTTGACGAAGCCATCCAAAGTGCGAAGCTCAACCTGGTAGATAAATGAAATGCACAATAAAGCGGCAATAGTGAGCTTAGTAGTAAAATAAAGTCAAGAGCGAGCAAGTGTACTGTAATGTGAGAGTAGTCCAATTTGGGATCGGAGGGTTTCCTTGACTTGATCAAAGACGAGCTTGCCTGGATCCAACATACGTTAACTGTTAGCTTGAAGAGAAAACAATACATATAACAAGAAGAATTTATAACCTGTACGAATCCGCCGCAGCCGGTGACGGCGTTGTCAGTAGCGACGGTTGAAGAAACGACAATGAATAAAACTAACAAGAGGAGTTGCCGATCGAGAGTCGCCATTGGATTAGACACAGTCAACTGAAACCTAACCCTACTAAATAACTGATCTGATTCTGATCCGATCTGTGAGGACGATACTGGGCCGGGCTGGGCCGTTGCTTAGACTCCAGTTTCACTGGCCCAGGATACATCTCTTCATTTTTCTGTTTAAATTAGATTAGTAGTATTGTGCACTTAAATATACTAGTAATCACAGCACAATTATTTGTGCCTATTAATTAGTATATAAAATTTGAAGTCATATATTAGAAAGGGCATTATGGGAAAGTAAATGCGGCTTCAAACAAAATAATCGTCAATAGAGGGGTTTAGGCTTTATATATATTATAGATACATGGTTTTAGAAGGGATGGTGATGTGGATGGAACAGCGCAGAGTTTCTGGGAGAAACGGGATCACCCGAAGCAGAATTTCAGCAAAGGTGCACGTTAGCAGGAATCGGAAATCGAGTTCCAGGCCCAATCCGAGTCCGTTTACTATTTTATTTCTATTTTTTAATGTTTTTCATGAATAATCTGGAATGTTCCAGAAGCTAGGGTTTCGGTCTGTCGTGCCCTATTTAAACCCTGTCATTCTATTTCGTTAAGCAGTGAATTGATATTGAATAAAATTAGGGTTTCCCTATTTTGCCTACACGCTAGCTGCATCAGATGGTGACCTGATGGTCATTGTCTTGGTATAGCAATCAATCATTTCTCACATTTTGTGAGAAGTGATCGTGCCATATGCATGGAGGCTCTTCGCCCTTTCTTCCAGTTGTTTCCTTGCAAGTTTGTCTTCCTCATTGTCGCCCTTGGACGTGGAGTTGAATCGCCTCGTTGATCATATGATGCTTGTCGATTATGGGTTGGATTTCCGTTGTTGTGACCAGAACTTCAAATGATTAGAATAGATATCATGTATGAAATCTCTATGAATTGTACCCAATTTAATCGCTATCCAAAAAATATACAAATGGATTAAGTTATATGAGAATATTAAATATTTGTGAGATAAAATGATAAAATTTTAACCGTTGATTTCATTAATCTGACGGTTAATATTAAAGTTGAATTTTGATTAAAATGGACGGTTGAGTTTGCAAAATATACGAGTGATTGAATTTGACGCTTATTTTTAGTTTAAATCTCTTTTATTAATTAAATATTAGGGTTAATTACCCCAAACCACCCATAAAATACGCGTTTTCCCCAGAACCACCCTTAAAATAATTTCTTTCCAGAAACCACCCTGCCGTTATACCTTTTTTCCCAGGAACCACCAGCCGTTAGGGCATCATATTTAAGCACCCTATTTTTGGAAAAAAAACCACCAGTAAAACTCTATTTTTTCCCTAACCATAACTCACAAGTTAAATCGATAAAAATTAACTAATTTGTACAAAATAATTAGTTTCAATAGTATCTCATAAATGGGAATATTAAAATGTATGGTTTTAGTACCTTTTATTTTTAATTTTATGTTAAATAAAAGTTATACTCACTATCAATTCTATTCTTCTTTTGAATCACCCATAAAATTTTATTTTTTCCACAAACCACCCATTAAAGTGCGCTTTAAACGGAAAGTTGACGGCGTTAACGGCTGGTGGTTCCTGAGAAAAAAAGTATAACGGCAGGGTGGTTTCTGGGAAGAAATTATTTTAAGGGTGGTTTCGGGGAAACGCGTATTTTATGAGTGGTTTGGGGCAATTAACCCTAAATATTAATCAACGGTTCAGATGATATCCTTCCATTTCACATCAAAGTACATGTAAGTAAGTAATAAAATAAAGAAGGGTATTTCGGAAAACACAAATGTGGCTTCAAGAAAATAATCGCTAATAAGATTTAATTAGGCAATATCAAATCTCAAATCTTCAAACAATATTTTATCTAAACTCTAAAAACCAGTTAGGATATTATCATAATCAATATAGGCAGTTAGAATATTATCACAATTGATATAATCAGATTAGGCAACTAGATAATCTCCCCTTATTTTTCTCTGTCCGAAATATCAGGAACTGCTAACGACTTCAGACTAGTCGTTGGGTAAGTCCAGTGAAGCACAATCTGCACGCTCAATACACTAGTCAGTATTGATCACTTGTCATCATCAAAACCCCAAGGGTTCAACAATTTCGTCCTTTTTGATGATGACAAATAATCTGGAAAAATAAAAACCACAAGTGATGTGCAGATTCAATTACCGACCAAGCTACCGAGCATTCCCCCTAAGTCCATGCGCTAGGTCCTCCTCTGAAGGTTCCTTAGGAACTGAGTGAACTGAGTCCTTTACCTGCACATAACAACCACTACTTCCCCCTTTTGTCATTATCAAAAAACCATAATCTGGGTTAGTAGAACAAGACAAGTAGAAACACCAAAATATCAGTCAAGCATAACCAGGTGTAAGAGTGCAGTTCAAAATAAAACAGCCCGTCACAACGGGCAAAACAGGACAAGTTCAGTTCAAAGTTTTATCAAAAGAAAAGGAAAATGTGCTAGGTCAAACAGAGGGCCTAGGACTGGTCATCAGAGATCAAGAGGTACGACTGGTGGCTGAGCAGCAATAAATTGTCCATTCTTCAGCTGATCCACCTTCTCATTCAGAGACCGAAGCAAGCTAATAATTTCCTTCCTCTGAGAAACAGCACTTGTATCCTCAGCTTGCTCCTTATCCTCTTGATCAGCATCCAGGTCCACTACCGACACGGCTCCTTCTCCTTCTCCACATCTCTAGCTCCTCCCTCAGCCAACTCGTACTTGTGCACCCAACCAATGCCCTCACTCCAGGCATAGTTGATGCGACCCATGTGGCCTTCATTTAGTTGGCGGGAGCAGCAAACCTCAACCTTCGGGTTATAAGCCTTGAAGTACAGGAGAATCATCTTGACCAGTCGGGGGTATGGTAACTTGTTGGACTGAGATTTCTTAGCAACCACCATGAGCTGGAGAATGATCTTTGGCAGATTCACTGGTGCCTTAGTCTGAATTTTCCATAATAACACATCCTCGTATGTGGTGGGAACTGTATGCTTACCTCCCCTCGGCAGCAGACACAGTGCTAAGTATTCCAGAAGCACTCGAGAGATTATCGGCATACTCTCTCCTTTCCCCAACACGACCTTATGTATATCTGCCTCAGTAACATCCATAGGAATACCTCCATATAGCTCATCATACCCCTCATATGGAATTTCCAGAATGGTAGCAAGGTCCCTTTCTGTAAACTTAAACCTCTCCTTGCCAATTTTAAAGTACACAGTCAACAACTTATTGCCAGACACAAGTTCAAGTGACTTGTAGAACTCCTTTACCAGACCAACATCAACCATAGCTGGTCCAACAAACAACTCATCCCACCCTTGATGAGTGAACAATTCAACAACTATTCCTAGATCATTATCAACTAGGTAATCAGGATCAAAAGCCATGTCTCGAACAATACCTTGACATAACCGGTCTGAGGACTTTGGGAAATCCTTGGCTGCATCTCTCTTCGCCTTCACCTGACGCTCACCAGAAAGTTTTGACTCTGCCTTCCTCTTGTTGCTTGGCAATATGCCGGAAGCAACTCCTTTTCCTTTATTTCTAGTCCCAATCCTTCTGCCCAGAGAGATGCCCATACTCAGACTTGCCTTCTGACTGGTCTGTGAAGTCTGTTTACCATCTGCCTTATCAATCGAAGACTCCTTTCCATCATCCATAGTCGGAGCAGGTGGCTCCTCAGTAACCTTCATTTCTCCAATCTCAGGTACCTTCTCCAAACTCAGAGGCGAGTCAGGCTGACAGGAAGTCCCGACCTGCTCCACTCCTTTTGCCGGCGACTCATCAGACCGAACCGTTCCACTCTTCTTCTCGTGTCTCACAACCTCCTGAGTCTTCTCAGTCTCCAACTTCTCTCCGTCAGCCTTCTCTGCCGACTTCTCTTTCTCAGATTGATTGTCATCCCTGAGAACAGACTTCACAACATCCCAAACCACAGTGTCAATTTGCTCTTTAGTTTGTGCGAGCGGCTCATCCGGTGGGGCGACACTCTGAGGGGCTGCAGTTGTGGAGGTCGATGCCTTGGCGGTCTCAGCCGCTGCCCTTGCCTGTTCCATCTTCTCCATCGCACTGGCCATAGCTCTCAATTCCTCCGGTGAGAGCAGCGCTGCAAGGTTGAACTTGGAGAAATCCATTGAGGTTAAAGGTTCGAGAGGTTCTCTGAGATTAGGGTTTTGAATCGGCGGCAATTCTGGCGTGCGATAGCAATTGATCTCGACAACCCTAATAAATACTTTCAATAAACCCTCGAAATATTCGCTTACCAAAATTTAAATTTCAAATCGGTTTCCAATATTATCCAAATCCATCACATCTCCTGAATTGATAAGTCCAAGCATTTTCTTCGGACGTGACAAAATCTGTGTCTCATTGGTTAATCCAATCGGTGGCTAATGAATATTGTCTAACAACCAAGTCTTACCACTAGTCTCTCCGATTAACCAGTCCCAAGGTATACTGTGAAGGAAGTAATGCGGCAGTTGTCCTAGTGACAGAAAACATTGCTTCAAAGAAAAGCATGTTAGTCAAAGAATCACATAAACACACCCAAACATATGATCATTCTCGAATATGTGTGTATCATCTACCACTAGTGTCTCCGAACTACTAGTCAAAACAGATGGGGACTGGAGACAGCTAGTTCTGGAATAGGCTAAGGATGGTCTCAACTACTTCCTTTGGGCTTATAATGTGGGAACAAATAGGAAGTGTTGTCAGGTCACAAAGAACATACTGAAGTATATCACAGTTTTACCATATGTGACGGGAGTCTTAAGCTGTACTGAAGCTACTAGTACACAAGATATGTGACCTCCAGTTGGTGATCACTAGTCACTTCTATCTACTAACACACCAGAGTATGAATATTCAGATCAGACAGAGGTTAGTAGTAGAAGTTATATACTGATTAGGATAGAGAGATCATACCCAGCTCCATTCGGAGCCTTTCGAAGAGTTCCCTATGCAAGGCCTTCGTGAAAATATCAGCGACTTGATCATCTGTCCTACAGTAGTTCATTGTGACTATTCCTTTTTCAACCCAGTCTTTTAGAAAGTGATAACGTGTCTCTATATGCTTTGTTCTAGTGTGCTGCACAGGATTTTTAGAGATTTCAATAGCACTAGTGTTATCACAGAAAATAGGAACTGAAAGCAATTTAAGACCATAGTCACTTAGCTGTTGTCAAAGCCATAAGAGTTGTGAGCAACATGCAGCAGCTGCCATGTATTCTGCTTCAGCAGTGGAAAGTGCCACTGAGTTTTGTTTCTTGGAAGACCAGGAGACAAGACATGAGCCAAGAAACTGAGCTGTTCCAGAAGTCGACTTCCGGTCCACTCTGCTTCCAGCGAAGTCTGCGTCAGTGTATCCAACAAGTTCTAGCGTTTCTCCTCTAGGATACCACAACACCAAGTTGTCAGTTCCTTTGAGATACCTGAGTATTCTCTTGACTGCCTTCAAGTGTGTTTCTCTAGGGTCAGCTTGAAACCTGGCACAGAGACAAACACTATACATTATATCTGGTCGGCTAGCTGTTAAGTAAAGGAGTGAACCTATCATTCCCCGATAAAGTTTCTGATCAACTGGTGGAGCTGACTCGTCCTTCCTAAGCGAGTCATTTGGGGATACTGGGGTACTGAAGTGTTTGGCATCGTGATAAGTGTGCAAATTCGCAAGTATTTGTACACTTCTTATGCTTGATTCTTGCTTGTTTTCGATTATTTTGTGAAGAATTTGATACTCTTTTGTGTTTTATGCAGATTTTATTCAAAGTTTATCAAAGAGAGTAAAAAGCACACAATAGAGCAAAATGGATGAAAGTTCAAGTCAAGTGAGCAAGTTCCAAAGAGTGGCGAGCAGACCAACTCAGCCGAGGAAGTTGACCCAAGATGAGCAGAAATCACCTTGGCCGAGCAGAAATCACCTTGGCCGAGCAGAAATTCCATGCAAAAATCTGCTCGGCCAAAGGGAAGTTCCGCTCGGCCGACCAGAGCAGGGGATCATACATGAAGAGATCAAAGGAGTTCTGCTCGGTCGAGGACAAATCTGCTCGGCCCAGGAGTTATAAAGAGTTGATACAAATAATTCTCAGTGATTATTACTCTGGCCGAGTAGAAATCTGCTCGGGTGGACAAAGAGGAGCTAGGCCGAGCAGAAGTTAGTCTGCCGAGGACCAAACCGCGTCACATTCAAATCTGCTCGGGCTAGGAGGATTCAAGTCGGCCGAGCAGAATTTCGCCCAATTTTTCTGCTCGGCCGAGGTCAAATTTGCTAGGGAGAGGACCACCGAGTATATAAACTTTTTGGACATTTCAAACTCGGAGCCTCCGGCCTTTAGGCCTTGACTTCGAACCCTAGAAATCCGATTTTTGAAGATCAAGTGCTACTTTGTTCAATTGAAGGCTTAGGAGTGAAGATCAAGCATCAACACCTTCCAATCTACTCTAGTTTGCAATTAATTTCATGTTTCCATACATTTCTATTGTTGATTTTACTTAGTATGAGTAGTGAGTAGTGATTGGTTAGGGATCCTATGGATCCCTAGGTTGCATGCATGTATTTGGATGATGATTAATTTGTTATGCAATGAATTTTGATATGAATTTTGTGTATTGGCTACATCTATTAAATGTTGCACATTAAGTGTTTGTTAAAATGCTTAAGTGTAATTAATTGAACCTAATCAATGATATAACAATGAAAGTTGATATAGAGTTGATTAATTAGCCTTGCATGAATAATCTACCTTGATCTTAACATGAAAGTGTAGGATTGATGTGGATGACTAGTTTACTTAATCTAGGTTATGGTAACTCTTCCAAAATATTGAAAGATTGAGGAAGAGTCCATAACCTAAGGGAGAGCCAAAATATTGAAAGATTGAGGCTCCATTTAAATGAACCTCTTAGTCCTAACATGCAATGAAAGTTGACCTTAGGATTAATGTTCATAAATAAACTAGTCTAATCATTTTCTATTCATTAATTGTTGCATGATTGATTGTCATCACCTTATATGCTATAGCCTAGGGTCCATAGATCCTTGATCACCTTTAGTTTGCATTTTAATCCTTTCAAAATACCAAAACCTTTCACAAATTCCCCCAAACCTTTTATTTTAGGCAAATCTTAAGTAGTATTAACTAGTTAATCAATTCTAACTCATCTCTAGGGATTCGACTCTAGGTCTCCTAGATATAAATTTTGTTTGCCGTGTTAGGACATTAAAACTTCCACTAAAACTACACGTCAAAATGGCGCCGTTGCCGGGGATGAGTTCTTAGGATTGTTAGCTAGTTTGTATTACTTTTGTTTGCTTAATTCACTCTATTTTTTTCTTTTTAGTTGTTGTGATAGCTTGTTGGAGTGTGATATCTTGCTTGTTTTGTGATATTCTTTATCTACCTTGCTTTCTCTTGATTGCTTGATAGGTGAATTGGATGTCAACAAGACTTAAAGCAAGAGGAGCACAAAAGCAAGTTCTTGCATCAACCATCACCTATCTCCCTCAACCGCGTTCATTTGCTTGAGAGCTTACACCATTCCCATACTATAAACATGTGGAATTCACATAGGGAATGTGAAATTTGCCATAACTTTGGCCATGACGAATACTCTTGTCCATATGATCAAAGGAATGATTATAGAGACTATCATGAAGATATGGACTACATGGGATACAATGAAGAAGATCAATATGTTCCTCAATCGGATTTCTATGGATATAGGAACACAAACTCCCATGAAGAGTATGAGGATTACCATCCACACTTTTCACCTTATAACTATTATGAAGAAGTGCCACCACAAGTTCAACAAGCTCAAAGCCAAGAAGAAACCGCTCTTCTTGCTTTAATGGAACAAATGGCGGCAACACAAGCTCAACAACAAAAGATGCTTGAAAAGATGGAGAAAAGATTCAATGACGAATATGAGTACACCTTGGAGCTTGAAAGACAACTAGCACAACAAGCTTGTCCATCAAATTTTCAAGAGGAGTTTCCTTCAAATCTAGAAGACAAAGAACAAGTGGAATTACCCCAATTGTTGATTATTTTGTCCAAGGCCTTAGTGATCCTCAACAAGAACAACCTTCAAAGGTTGTAAAGGAGCCTCAACAAGCTTACAAGAAATTACACCACTAATAGAAGAGGAGGAAGAGGTTCCTACAAAGAAAAAAGGTCTAATGAGCAAATTCCGGATGAAGAGAAGGAGCGCCTCTTCCTAAGCTTGAAATGTGCAAAGTTGATATAGCTATGGACTTCGTTATGCCTAGATGGTTCTTTGAAGAGGAAGAAGTATGAAGTTATCTTACCAATACTAAGGTCAATATCCCCTCAAAGAAAAGAAGGAAAACGCGAAGAAATGGAAGAAGGCATGAGAATCCAAGAGCTAGGAGAAGAGCTAAGAGATCAAAACAAATGTCTAAGGTGAAGGATGGCTTTGTTGGAGGCAAATATAATCATGTGAAGAGTCAAAAACAAAAGCCTCCAACAAAAGAGAAGCTTAATGGGAAGTCGGCGCGACAAATGCAATTTCCAAAGCGTGGCGACCCATCACTCACTCCTACAAAGATGTGAGGAGTCCTTGTATTTATTTGCACCGCTTAGTGAGGGATCCTAGCAAAGGACTCACTAAGTGTGTTTCTTATGGAAGAGTTTCGGCTACGTCTTAGCCAAGACGTTAAACTAGGCTAGTAAGTGTCGTGCCCCTACTCTTAATTTGCTTAAATGATTGATGGTGTGATCGATGATTTGATTGAATGATTGTGCTTGCTCTATGTTGCTATAGATCTTGATTGTTTGCTTGATTTGAATATCACTTAGCTTGCATGACTTTTTGTGAAATATGATTTGAGCTAAGTGTGGGGTGATTCCTTGCCTAGGAGATAGAATTTTTTAGATGTGCCTAGGACTTAAGTTTTTATGAAATTTCACTTAGCGGCATAAGTTCCCTATTTCTGAAAACCCTCCTAGGCCGAATAGGTTACCCTTAGCCGAGCAAGCCAATAATGTCAAGCCAAGGAAGAGCAGGTAAATTTGTCCTGGCCGAGCAGAATGAATCAGTCGGCCGAGCAGATTTCGTGAGCAGTAAAAATTTTCTAAGTCCAAAAATCTGCTCTCCCGAGTAGAAATTAGTCGGTCGAGCAGCTTACCAGATTTGATATAAAATCACTCAGAGAGTTTTCCCCTGCCCGAGTAATTTTTAGTCCGGCCGAGCAGAATTTATATACATATCCAGCTTTGGAAAATTTGCTAAGGACAGAAACTACTCTCCCGAGCAAAACTTTGCCCTGCCCGAGCAGATTGGTAAATATGATACAATTTGGTCAGAAAGTTTTCCTCGGGCCTAGGACAATTCTGCTCGGTCAAGCAAAAGAGGATCAAAGAAGGCAGCTTAAGCTTGCTCGACCGAGCAACATCCAAGAACAAAAATCTGCTCGGCCAAGGAGATTGCCTCACCTCTTCCCGAGGAGATGCACACCTTGCTTATGCTTGCTTGCTTGCTTGTTTAACTCTTGCTGGTATTTTGTGATGTATTATCTTTTGAGTTGAACTTGCTACTCTTTTGTGTGTGTTCCCTTTGATGTTATTCAAACTTTGTGCTTAATGTCATCTTGGATGTTTTCTAAGTTGAATAGCTTCATATCTCAATATGTGTGCTTGGCTTGAACTTGTTGTACGATTGACTAATAAACTCACCTTTATTTCACTATCTTGACATCTTTGTGAGTTTTAGGATTATGCCAAAGCCAAGCATACTTGAGGGGAAAACTTATGGAGCAAATAATGAAGAGCATACTAGTCTTCCTTCACACGAGAGAAGTTTCTTGATCCTTCTCTTATGCCTTTATTTGATTGCTTAGGGACTAAGCAAATTTTTAAGTGTGGGGTGGGTAGTATGCATGCATTCATACTTTTAATGTTTCATTTCATCAATCATTCAATCGTTGATCACTTTTGAGCATTGACACTTGCTTGACACATCACTTTCATCCTAATTTTGAAGAAAACTTGAAAATAAGTTTGCTAAGTTTAAGAATACACTTGTGAATTGACTTGTGATTGTGGTTTGTGAAGTTTCTCTTGATCATAATGATTTAGGATGATTGAAGTTCCTAACTATTGCATCATTCTCATGAATTGACATCTATACTAGCTTGAATCATTTGATATTAACATGCTCTTTCTTTGCATAATGAATAAGGAGGATAAGGTAGCATATACAAAAAAAAGCATGAAGTCATAGATTTCTTGCTTGCCCTTAGGTGACTTTAGTTTGATTTCATGGCTTATGTATTAACTTTGCTTGCTTATATGCTTGATTATCGCTATTAGACATATTGCCAAGTTTTAAGTGTGGGGTTGACACCAAAAGCTTACTCAAAAAAAAAAAAAAAAAGAGAAAATGTTATGCAAGTGCCGGGGGTTAGGAAGGTAAGTTCCCCCTCGAAAGTACTTGCATGAACTCAAAAAAAATTATTCAAGTGCCGGGGGTTAGGAAGGTAATTTCCCCTCGAAAGTACTTGAATAGCAAAAAAAAGAATAAAAGAGAAGCTAGAATGTAATTCCCACTAATTCTTGACCTTATGCCTTCTATGCATATTGAGAGCACACTTGCAAGTTGTTTATGCACTTTGCTTGATTGATTAGATTAAAGGATGATCTTTTGCATTATATGCATAAGCAAGTAAGAATTCTATGCATGATTCATCATTTTGATCGTCTAAACTCCTCTTCTCTTATGGATTATGGTGTTTAGCCTAAAACTTGAGAATGAGTTTAAGTCATGAGCTTATGGACTTGCCCTAGCAAGCATAAGTGATTGACTAGATGATCCATTATGTGTGCTAAACTCCCCTTTATGATTTATGCATTGAAATGTAGTAAAACGGTGAATTTGGTGATTGCTAGTTAAGATGTCAAGGCTTAGAATGTTTGCACGTGAAGAATGACAAGATTCTTGATCAATTATGTGACATGAGTAAATTGCACACTTCCATATCTTTTTGAGCATTAAAATGACAAACTCTTGCTTAGCAAACACTTGATTGGTATGCATTGTTCAATGGATGATTGTGAACGGGATTTGTGAGTACTCCCTCTTGGAAAACTCTCACGAGACTACAACTCGTCCCCTAGGGCAGCCTAGAGGTTTAAAGGCTTGATGCATATGCTAAATGCATCCGTGATTCCTACGAAAGTGAGTTAGGAGTAGTTTATAGCTTGCATTTCATTTCTTAGGTTTATAACTTACACTTGGTGCTTGATTTTCACTCTCATATGCATTGATTGATCTTTGAAATCTTTATGAGTCCTATATTGCATCATTTGCTCTATTCATACTAACTTGTTCGGGACGAACAAGAATTAAGTGTGGGGTGTTTGATAAGTGTGCAAATTCGCAAGTATTTGTACACTTCTTATGCTTGATTCTTGCTTGTTTTCGATTATTTTGTGAAGAATTTGATACTCTTTTGTGTTTTATGCAGATTTTATTCAAAGTTTATCAAAGAGAGTAAAAGCACAAATAGAGCAAAATGGATGAAAGTTCAAGTCAAGTGAGCAAGTTCCAAAGAGTGGCGAGCAGACCAACTCAGCCGAGGAAGTTGACCCAAGATGAGCAGAAATCACCTTGGCCGAGCAGAAATCACCTTGGCCGAGCAGAAATTCCATGCAAAAATCTGCTCGGCCAAGGGAAGTTCCGCTCGGCCGACCAGAGCAGGGGATCATACATGAAGAGATCAAAGGAGTTCTGCTCGGTCGAGGACAAATCTGCTCGGCCCAGGAGTTATAAAGAGTTGATACAAATAATTCTCAGTGATTATTACTCTGGCCGAGTAGAAATCTGCTCGGGTGGACAAAGAGGAGCTAGGCCGAGCAGAAGTCAGTCTGCCGAGGACCAAACCGCGTCACATTCAAATCTGCTCGGGCTAGGAGGATTCAAGTCGGCCGAGCAGAATTTCGCCCAATTTTTCTGCTCGGCCGAGGTCAAACTCGCTAGGGAGAGGACCACCGAGTATAAGTTTAAGAATACACTTGTGAATTGACTTGTGATTGTGGTTTGTGAAGTTTCCTCTTGATCATAATGATTTAGGATGATTGAAGTTCCTAACTATTGCATCATTCTTATGAATTGACATCTATACTAGCTTGAATCATTTGATATTAACATGCTCTTTCTTTGCATAATGAATAAGGAGGATAAGGTAGCATATACAAAAAAAACCATGAAGTGTCATAGATTTCTTGCTTGCCCTTAGGTGACTTTAGTTTGATTTCATGGCTTATGTATTAACTTTGCTTGCTTATATGCTTGATTATCGCTATTAGACATATTGCCAAGTTTTAAGTGTGGGGTTGACACCAAAAGCTTACTCAAAAAAAAAATAAAAAAAAAAAGAGAAAATGTTATGCAAGTGCCGGGGGTTAGGAAGGTAAGTTCCCCCTCGAAAGTACTTGCATGAACTCAAAAAAAATTATTATTCAAGTGCCGGGGGTTAGGAAGGTAAGTTCCCCTCCGAAAGTACTTGAATAAGCAAAAAAAGAATAAAAGAGAAGCTAGAATGTAATTCCCACTAATTCTTGACCTTATGCCTTCTATGCATATTGAGAGCACACTTGCAAGTTTTGTCTATGCACTTTGCTTGATTGATTAGATTAAAGGATGATCTTTTGCATTATATGCATAAGCAAGTAAGAATTCTATGCATGATTCATCATTTTGATCGTCTAAACTCCTCTTCTCTTATGGATTATGGTGTTTAGCCTAAAACTTGAGAATGAGTTTAAGTCATGAGCTAATGGACTTGCCCTAGCAAGCATAAGTGATCGACTAGATGATCCATTATGTGTGCTAAACTCCCCTTTATGATTTATGCATTGAAATGTAGTAAAACGGTGAACTTGGTGATTGCTAGTTAAGATGTCAAGGCTTAGAATGTTTGCACGTGAAGAATGACAAGATTCTTGATCAATTATGTGACATGAGTAAATTGCACACTTCCATACATTTTTGAGCATTAAAATGACAAACTCTTGCTTAGCAAACACTTGATTGGTATGCATTGTTCAATGGATGATTGTGAACGGGATTTGTGAGTACTCCCTCTTGGAAAACTCTCACGAGACTACAACTCGTCCCCTAGGGCAGCCTAGAGGTTTAAAGGCTTGATGCATATGCTAAATGCATCCGTGATTCCTACGAAAGTGAGTTAGGAGTAGTTTATAGCTTGCATTTCATTTCTTAGGTTTATAACTTACACTTGGTGCTTGATTTTCACTCTCATATGCATTGATTGATCTTTGAAATCTTTATGAGTCCTATATTGCATCATTTGCTCTATTCATACTAACTTGTTCGGGACGAACAAGAATTAAGTGTGGGGTGTTTGATAAGTGTGCAAATTCGCAAGTATTTGTACACTTCTTATGCTTGATTCTTGCTTGTTTTCGATTATTTTGTGAAGAATTTGATACTCTTTTGTGTTTTATGCAGATTTTATTCAAAGTTTATCAAAGAGAGTAAAAAGCACACAATAGAGCAAAATGGATGAAAGTTCAAGTCAAGTGAGCAAGTTCCAAAGAGTGGCGAGCAGACCAACTCAGCCGAGGAAGTTGACCCAAGATGAGCAGAAATCACCTTGGCCGAGCAGAAATCACCTTGGCCGAGCAGAAATTCCATGCAAAAATCTGCTCGGCCAAAGGGAAGTTCCGCTCGGCCGACCAGAGCAGGGGATCATACATGAAGAGATCAAAGGAGTTCTGCTCGGTCGAGGACAAATCTGCTCGGCCCAGGAGTTATAAAGAGTTGATACAAATAATTCTCAGTGATTATTACTCTGGCCGAGTAGAAATCTGCTCGGGTGGACAAAGAGGAGCTAGGCCGAGCAGAAGTCAGTCTGCCGAGGACCAAACCGCGTCACATTCAAATCTGCTCGGGCTAGGAGGATTCAAGTCGGCCGAGCAGAATTTCGCCCAATTTTTCTGCTCGGCCGAGGTCAAACTCGCTAGGGAGAGGACCACCGAGTATATAAACTTTTTGGACATTTTAAACTGAGAGGCTTCCGGCCTTTTGGCCTTGACTTCGAACCCTAGAAATCCGATTTTTGAAGATCAAGTGCTATTTTGTTCAATTGAAGGCTTAGGAGTGAAGATCAAGCATCAACCTCTACATTTCTACTCTAGTTTGCAATTTAATTTCATGTTTTCATACACTTCAATTGTTATTTCCTCCTTAGCTAGCATGAGTAGTGAGTAGTGATTGATTAGGGATCCTATGGATCCCTAGGTTGCATGCATGTATTTGGATGATGATTAATTTGTTATGCAATGAATTTTGATATGAATTTTGTGTATTGGCTACATCTATTAAATGTTGCACATTAAGTGTTTGTGAAAATGCTTAAGTGTAATTAATTGAACCTAATCAATGATATATTCAATGAAAGTTGATATAGAGTTGATTAATTAGCCTTGCATGAATAATCTACCTTGATCTTAACATGAAAGTGTAGGATTGATGTGGATGACTAGTTTACTTAATCTAGGTTATGGTAACTCTTCCAAAATATTGAAAGATTGAGGAAGAGTCCATAACCTAAGGGAGAGCCAAAATATTGAAAGATTGAGGCCTCCATTTAAATGAACTTCTTAGTCCTAACATGCAATGAAAGTTGACCTTAGGATTAATGTTCATAAATAAACTAGTCTAATCATTTTCTATTCATTAATTGTTGCATGATTGATTGTCATCACCTTATATGCTATAGCCTAGGGTCCATAGATCCTTGATCACCTTTAGTTTGCATTTTAATCTTTCAAAATACCAAAACCTTTCACAAATTCCCCCCAAACCTTTTATTTTAGGCAAATCTTAAGTAGTATTAACTAGTTAATCAATTCTAACTCATCTCTAGGGATTCGACTCTAGGTCTCCTAGATATAAATTTTGTTTGCCGTGTTAGGACATTAAAAACTTCCACTAAAACTACACGTCACATCGCCCATACCAAACTTCTTTATCATCTCCCTACGGTACTTCTGTTGATAGATCTTGGTTCCTTCCTTTTCCTGTGACACTTGTAAACCAAGGAAGAAAGTGAGTTCACCTTCCATACTCATTTCGAATTCTGTTCTCATGAGCTCTGAAAATTTCTTGACAAGAGAAGTGTTAGTGGATCCGAAAATAATGTCATCTACATATACTTGAACTACTAGTATATCACTTCCTTTTTTCAGCAAGAACAGAGTCTTGTCACCTGTCCTCTGGATATCCATGATCAAGTAAAACTGGGACAATCGCTCATACCAGGCGCGAGGGGCCTGTTTCACCGTACAGTGCTTTCTCCAATCGGTAGACATGATTGGGAACTGGTGATCTTCAAAGCCAGGTGTCTGAGACACATACACCTCTTCTTTCAGAATTCCATTCAGAAAGGCCGTCTTAACGTCCATTTGGTACAACTTGAATCCATGGTAGGCAGCATACGCAATCAGCAGTCTGATTGCCTCCAGTCTTGCCACTGGTGCGAATGTCTCATCATAGTCTATGCCTTCCTGCTGATTATACCCTTTGACCACCAATCTTGCTTTGTTTCGTACAATGTTCCCTTGATCATCAAGCTTGTTCTTGAATACCCACTTGGTACCAATGATGGTCCGGTCAGATGGACGAGGGACTAGTTCCCAGACTTTGTTGCGCTCGAACTGGTGGAGCTCTTCTTGCATGGCTACTACCCAGTCTGGATCCTTCAGTGCTTCAGTCACCGTTTTTGGTTCTGCAAGAGAAACAAAGGCAGTGTTAGCACAGTAACTCAATAATGCAACTTGACCATTACCACTAGTGTTCTGAGATGAAAGGTTAGGAAGTTCAGTATGATAGTCTCTGAATTTGATCGGAGGATGACTCTGTCGTCCACTCGTTCTGGGAACTCCTTGTTGTTGCTGTGTCTGCATTCTTGTCTCTCTTCTGGTGGAGCACTTCCAGAGCCTGGTAACTGATTATTATCATTTGCTTCATCTTGTCATCAACAGCCACTGGTTCCACAGCAGTATCTTCTTCCCTGTCAGATTCTTCATCTTCTGCATTGTTGTCATTATGAGCCCTTCTCCTCCACTTGTTCCTTGAGGCGCAGGAACTGGTTCATCTACAGGATCTTCCTCTGGGTCCACTCATCTCTGGTCAGTTCGAAGTCATCATCGTCATCTTTTGTCAGCTCCAAGGTTCTCACAGACTTTCCTCCCATTACTGACTCATCGAACCTGACATGTATTGACTCTTCTACTCTCTTCCGATGATTATAGACTTTGTAGGCTTTGCTTGAAGATGAGTATCCAACAAAGTTCCTTCGTCACTTCTGGATCAAACTTACCGAGACTGTCCTTACCATTATTGTGCACATAGCACTTGCAACCAAAGACACGCAGGTGAGACAGATTTGGTTTTCTACCCCTCAGAAGCTCATATGGAGTCTTGTCAATCCCTGGTCTCAGATAGGCTCTGTTGATGATATAGCATGCGGCATGTAGTGCTTCGGCCCAGAAGTTTCTAGGAAGATTACTGGCTATCATCATGGTCCTAGTCATGTCCTCTAGAGTTCGATTTTTCCTTTCAACCACTCCGTTCTGTTGGGGGGTCCTAGGAGCGGAGAAGTTATGACTTATACCTTCCAGTCTGCACAAGTCAAGAAATTGAGAGTTCTGGAACTCTGTTCCATGGTCAGTACGTAGTGAGATAATAGATAAGTCAAGTAATCGTTCAACACTAGTTTTCCAATTTTCGAACTCATCAAAAGTTTCATCTTTAGTTCTAAGAAAGATAGTCCAGGTGTACCTTGAGTAGTCATCAACAATGACTAGTACATACCGATTACCTCCTCTACTCTGGACACGCATCGGTCCGCACAGATCCATATGAATCAAGTCTAGAGGCTTCTTGGAACTTACCCAGTCCTTTGATTTGAAGGAGCTTCTCACCATTTTACCTTTGGCACAAGAACTACATACTCCGTTCTCAGATTCCTTCACGCTGGGTAATCCTTCTACTAGATTCTTCTTTTGGAGTTTGGAGAGAAGACGTAGACTGGCATGTCCTAGTCTTCGGTGCCATAAATCAGAATCATCTGAGTGCGACACAAGGCACAACTCCCCTTCTGGCTCAAACGAGTGATCAACAATATAGACATTGTTATTTCTTATTCCCTTCAGAAGAATCTTTCCTGTCTCAATGCGCTCAACCAAACAGTCAGTGTCAGTGAAAATAATTCGATTTTTACCTTTTTGCGATAACTGAGCAACACTTAGCAAGTTATAACTTAAACCCTTAACATAACTAACATCTTCTACTTGAGTAGTACTAGACAGACTTACAGTACCGATCCCACAAATTTCACCTCTGCTCTTGTTTCCAAAGGTGATCGGTCCTCCTTGATGTTTATTGAGGTTAGAAACCACTCCTTGTTCCCTGTCATGTGGAGTGAGCATGCGCTGTCTATGAACCACCTTTGTCCCTTCATCCTTACCTGCAAGGAAAACATCAGTCTTACGGACCCAGATTGACTTGGGCTTAACTGCTTTAGATTTATAGGAAACAGCATTAATAAATTTGTTAGTAGGATTAGGTTTCCATTCTGTTCCAAGATCAATTTCCTTCTTGGAGTTTCCCTAGGTCTTCCTCCTGTGGGTCGTGTTCTCTAGTGAGTGTTGTCAGTCCAGTGTGGTCGTTCCTTATGATATGATGAGGTGAGGACTGTCTCTGTCTGTCCAGTGTTGTGGTCGCTTCTCATGATAGTGAGTGCGTTCAAGCCTTGGAGTACCTTTGTTGTGATCTCATGGGTTCTTCCACTTGTTCCCCCTGACTTCCTGACCACGATTCCTAGTGTATCTCATTCCTTCCCTATCGGCTTTTAGCTTACCACATTCTCTGCGGTAATGTCCATTATTACCGCAGTGCCAGCAAACACGGTGCGATCTCAGTTTACATACTTACTGTTCCCGGTCTGAACGGTTTCCCTTTCTTTTTCCTGGAAGTTCAATGGTCCAGTGTTGTCTGCTTGCTTCTTCCACATCTGATATGCCTTAGAACCATCAAATGGCACATACTGGTCGTTGGATGATCTTTCGAAATTTCTGGCTAGTATGTGTTCTGTCAGAACTAGTGGAGGCAATGTGTTTTCTTCAGCAACATATCCAAGACCTGGTCGGAATCTTTCTCTCAGGTAGGTACCTTTGTTCAGCAACATCAACAACAGGTGCCTTCATCTTCAGCTTGTCCAGTTTTGTGACCAGTTCTTCATTCTCTTGACTTTCTTTCCAGTTCATCAGCCAGTTCTGTTTTCTCCTTTTCCAATTTCTGTATCTCATTCCTCAAGGTTGACTTCCTCTTTCAGATCAGGACAGTTGTTGCATTTGACAGACTTCTTCTTAATTGCATCCTGAAGTTCTATAGCAGTACCAGACCATAAAAGATTTTCCTCAATAAGACCTGCAATTTCAACTTTCTGCTCCTCCAATATACCACTCATTTCTTCATTCACATCGGTTAGTTTTCTCAGGAGTTCTAATAAATCAGCACGAGACATTCTAGAAAGAGTTAGTTTACCTCATTATTCGCGTCATCTCCAAGTGCCATCAAGCAACTTCCCGATTCACTGGTAGTCACAGTCACTTTCTTCTCCTTCATCTCCCCATGCAGCCAACATTGCTTTGCCATCCCTTTCAGTAGCAGGCTTCCCTGCCTTCTTTCTCAGACACTCAGATGATCTATGTCCTTTCTTTTGGCACCACCAGCATATGATGTCCTTCTTGTCTTTCAGACCAGTCGTTTGTGTGTTCTGATTAGAAGACTGTGAGTTCTGTCTCTCTGTTAAACTTTCTGACTTTCCTCATAGCATCCAGTTTTGTCATTCTTAGTGCTCTGGTGATCAACGCAGTGGATTCATCAAGGTCCTCATCATCTTGAGCATCAGTCTGGACTAGTTCAAACGCTTTTCAACCTTAAGTGCCAGTGACTTGGACTTTGTAGCTTCTCTGGAGGCCGTCTTCCCTTTGAACAATAGCATGTGACTGAAGTCTCGCTACAAGTTCTTCCAGTGTTATAGCTTTAATATCTGATTGAGCATGAGAGCCATTGCTATGTGATCCCAGCTAGGATCCAGTGCCTGGAGGAACCGGTGAGTGATTCTCCAATCTTCCATCTTTTCACCCAGAAAGACTAGTTGTCCCACACATGTCTGGAACCTGGAGTGGAAGTCCTCCAGAGATTCATTCCTTCCCTGAGCAACCGACTCATACTCCTTGAGTGCTGTCAATATTCTGTTCTTCTGGATATCTCATTCCCAGAGTACAGTCTTTCAGGGCTCCCAAATCTCATTGGCAGTGTCATACCTAGAATCTTCCGTTTGTCTCCTTCGGTCAGTGCTTGAAGAAGAACTCTTTTGCACGATGATTCTTTCAACGATCCGATAGTCTTCTTCATCATAAAGTTCTCATCCTTAACCAGCATCATTTGGTCCAAAATCGGTTCATCTCCTCTAGTAATGACCTTCCAGACCTGAGCGTCCAGAGAACACACATGTGACTTGAACTGTTTGACCCACCAGTCATATTCTCCCGATTTCAGTGGTGGGGGTGTCCAATCTCCGAAGTTTTTGGCCATTGTACCTGCAAGCTAACACTAATCTAGAGCACCGGGCTCTGATACCAATTGTTGGATCGAGGTTAGCTTGTACTTCTAGTCGTGAGGGTCGACTTGTCCCTCGATACGACTAGTCGCAGCGGAATAAAAAAGTAACGTAATAAACACAAGTAAATCAAGACTCACGATTTTAGGTGGAAACCCAACTGGGAAAAACCACCCCTTCCAGCAGCAACTGGAAGGATTCTCAACTTCAACTTTATTAATGTCCTCGAACCGAATACACTTGAATCAGCTAGTACAACTCCTCGTTTACTACTGTTCTAAGCTGCACCCCTTGATTCTCAGGCACCAACTAAGTCGAAGTTCTGCAGCAAGACGTCTCACGCTAGATGGACTAATGAAGTCTCTAGCCTAACACTAAAAGCTCTCAACCAACGTAGTAAACGCGGTCACGCTCGCTCTCCTCGCTGCCGTTGCTCGTCTCCTTGTGCTTTGGTCTCGATCGCTCCTCTAGCTATCTCACAAAGTCACACGATGGAAGCTGCTGCCTGGCTTTTATACTAAGCCTCTCCTCTCCATTCAAACCCTACAATCCATGCAAGATTTAATTAGGCAATATCAAATCTCAAATCTTCAAACAATATTTTATCTAAACTCTAAAAACCAGTTAGGATATTATCATAATCAATATAGGCAGTTAGAATATTATCACAATTGATATAATCAGATTAGGCAACTAGATAATCTCCCCTGATTTTTCTCTGTCCGAAATATCAGGAACTGCTAACGAATTCAGACTAGTCGTTGGGTAAGTCCAGTGAAGCACAATCTGCACGCTCAATACACTAGTCAGTATTGATCACTTGTCATCATCAAAACCCCAAGGGTTCAACATATAGTATAGTATATAAGAAGTGTATAATTATCATAAAAAATATGTAAATATTAAGAAGAACATGAATAATTTGGGAAAGTGAACTATGGTTTCAAAAAAAAACATCAATTCACTCATTCCCACTTTATATATAAGATTATTAAAAAGGTGTCATACCGAGAGCCACGAGTATCTGGAATACGTTTGGCATCAAGAGTGCATCTTGTACTTCATAGCAGACAAAAATACAAAAGAGTTGTAGTAGTTGCAGCTTGCTTAGTTTGGAAACACAGAAATCTACTAGCACATGAAAAAGGAAGATGAACAATTGAACTCTGCTTGTTCGAGGTTAAGAGAACAATGGTTCAATATGGGAAAAAGCAGTCTAATCCAGGGAAGCTTGATGAACACTCTTATGATTTAGCGTGATAGCTCTTGGAAGTTGAAACCGCATTGACGAGGTTATCTAGGGGCCGGGTTCTACAGGATGTGAGAGTACATGCATTTCAATGTTGAGCTAAGAGGTTTTTTGTGGGCTTAGCTCGCAGAGGAATTGACCATGGAGGAGGTTACATTCGTATCTGACAGCGACGAGGCAACTTGGATTATCCATATGGGTTGTACCGCAATGACTGATCTCGTAGACATTGTGACTCGGTGCTTAAAATATTATTCTCCAAACCAAGATGGTCATGTGGCGAAAGAGGTCAATTTATACGCAGACGACCTACCAAAATTGCAAGAATTAATGTCTAGGGTTGGAATGATGCGCATGTTGATTGGTTGATATTTTGATTGATTATTCGCTTCATATTTTATGAATTTTGCTTGACTTGTTATTATTGTTTGATCCATTTATTTGCGTTGAAGAGTTGATTTATCAAAATATATATAAATATACTTTGATGTTATAGAGAAAAAGTGATTCAAATGAGTCAAGAATCTACTTCCTAAACAGTTTGACATTCATGTCTTTTACAGCTTGTACAACACGCATATGATGTCCAAACAAAATAAACTATATATCATTGGGAAGCTAATTCAACCACCCCTATAATTGGGGTAATTCCAGAAAATCACCCCTATAATTGGTATTTCCAGAAAACCACCTCTATAAATAGCTCCGTTAGCATTTCACCACCTCCCGTTACTATTCCGTTAGATTACATTATTATAATAATTTTAAATATATTTATTTTTAAAAAATAAATTAAATTAAATTTCAGTATATTTAATTAAAATTCATAGTATTTAATTTAAGAATCATTTATGTATACTTAATATAAAAAAAATTAAAGGGTTTATTTAAGAATCATTTAATTTAAGATTCATTTATGCAACATAATATAGGATCTATTCAAACATGTAATCGCTATCAAGAAAAAACATGTAATCCCTATAAAAAAACATGTAATCGTATATTAATTATTTTAATATTATAAACTCTATTGACTTTTAATTTTAATCTCTGAACCCTAAAATTATATTTCATGAAATATATTACATTATTTCATGAATTAATAATATTAAATAATATTTCAGGATATAACAAATTTAAATTATATGATTAATGAAATAATACACTAATTTGATGAAACATAATATAATTTCATAAACCATATGAGTTGAATATTTTGATTTAATTTAATTATTATAATATGTTGAAATAATACACTAATTTAATTTCTTTACTTTTTTTATGAAATTTATTTAAAATTATTATAATATGTTCAGTTTTTTAATAATTTATCTAACGGAATAGTAACGCAATAGTAACGAGGTGGTGAAATGCTAACGGAGCTATTTATAGAGGTGGTTTTCTGAAAATACCTATTATAAGGGTGGTTTTCTGGAATTACCCCTATTATAGGGATGGTTTTCTAGAATTTACCCTATTTTTAATGAAGGAAGAACACATGGGTTCCTGATATGATGGTACCAAAATAAGAACAGACCTTTGTTAGAATAATTATACGAATATATAGAAAATTATTGGTATTGAAATTACTGAACTTTATATTAACAGTTAAAAATAATTAAAATAAAACTGATCGAATACTTAAAAGAACAAAATAAAGGTTGAAATACAAAATCGTATGTGACTGAGACATGCTCGGCGCTTTCCTTAAAACAAAATGTTTTTCATGCGATTCATAAAATCGCAAAATCCCATAACTTGATTATGTTTTTCATATACGTTTTGTCAATGATTTATGTTATAGATGTATTAACATTGTTTTGAGGGGAAATATTAGGATCCGCCAAAACCTCGTCCTCAACATCTAACCAAACAGATGAATCTTCAAGACAAGAACTTCCACATTTATCAACAACCGTGGACGATGTTCCACATGACTCTATAACATAAACAAAACCAAAACCTACAATAAACATACAAAGAGATCAAAACAATTTCAAATAAACAACATTGAATACTGAAGTTGAAATATTAACATAACAGAATTTTTACAGCACCAAGTGAGCTTCAAATGAATTCAAAAAGTGCACATATGCACAAAATGAAAAGCAGAAAGTTTACTAGCATATCAATTTCAGTTTAAGAAAGAAACCAGATAAAAAGTTAACACTTCAAATGAAATATGCCAAATGAATACGTCAAACCGGTAAAAGGTAATCTCTTCAACTTGAATTTGCCACAAATTTTATCAAAATCTTAGACAAAAGACTAGTTTCACTTTTAGTTTAAAACTATTGCCAATTGACAAAACTATGAAACTAGGGATGCAGGCAATATTACTAACCAAGAAGCATTGAATGCAGGCAAAACCAAGGGATTTTATCGAAACCAATAAAACGGTTTACAATTAAAATAAAATCAGTCAGATGAATACAACATTTAGGAGAAAGGTTAACACATCAAATTAAGAAACAAGGGATTCTATCAAGCACTTCAAAAACAAAATATCCTAGTTTCAATTAGAGTTCAAACCGATGTACAAGTGGAAAAGAAATCTCTTTCACAGTAAACTATAAATCAACCGAATGTAAAACAACAACACCCAAATGCATTAGAATCACGAACACAAAGTCATAATTATACACATCTGATGCGAGCTCGGAACCACAGGATAAGGTAAGGAGGAGTGAGAGGCAGAGGATTCCATCAAAAAGGTATCCAGCAACTTCCTACCACGTGTCGGGACGACACAAGACGTGGAGGAATGAAGTGCAGCAAAATCGTTAGCTGCAGGCAAGAAATGTGACATTGATAATACATAAAAGTTGACGTGAGTGTATAAAAAGGCATGATTTGCCAGTAGCAAAAACAAGAAAAGTTGCAGCAACTCATTCTCTATCAAAACTTCATCTTTATCTCTTCTCAATCCTCCGTTCTCATCCCTTTCATCCATCTGAGCGCATCATTTTGGTGCTTTCATTTCGCCGTGAACTCAATATGCCAGTTGATACTCGCAGTTCGGATTCGGTGGCAACTCTTGCCACTAAACTCTCCACCGTGGAGGAGATGCTACGGCTGCAGGCGGAGGAGACAGCACGTAATACACCCAACAATGAACTGATCTTTCAGATTCTGGAGAACCTGTAGACATCGGTGACTGCGATGCGCTCGGAAATAAGGAGAATCGAGAAATGACCCATGGAGGCGTCCCCTGCGCCGACCCTTCTGCTGACTCCGCAATCTAACGTTACGAATGGCTCTTTTCGAGGTCCTCAGCAAACTCCTTGGGCGATTGGTAGTGAAACGAACAGCGACATCAACTCGTCAACCATGCAACTACTCCGAGTCGAGGTTTCGCTGTTTTTCGGTGAAGGTGTGGAGGGATAGTTGGTCCAGCTTAACCGCTTGTTAGAACATCATAGGATTCCGGAGGACCAACGTCTCATGATAGCCACCTTTTACATGACATGTGAGGCATTGCAATGGCTATAGTGGATGCATTCAACATCACACATTGAAGACTGCCCAAGCTTTGCAAAGGATGTGAGGAACCGCTTTGGCCCGTCAACCTTTTGGATTGCAGAGGTGATGTTGAATAAGCTAACCCAAACATCAGACATTCAAGGTTACGTGTGTAAGTTTGGGACCCTCTCAATCGGGAAACCAGGCCTTACCTCTTCGAATCTACTTCATATATTCATGGCGAGGATGTACATAGGGATCGTCCTCTTCAACCCAGGTAATCTCCATGATGCGATGTGTATGGCACAAATAGCAGACAAAAATTGAAAGCCCGACGTCCGTGGAGACTAACACCAACTACTCCGGACCAAGAGCTTCAACCACACCACCGGGGGTCAGTCATCAACTGAATATGCAGTTGGCTCCAACAGGGAGCAGTAGTTCACACCCCAACCTACCGGTACGAAAGCTAACCCCAGCAGAAATCGCAGGGAGGTGTGAACGAGGACTGTGTTTCCGGTGCGACGAGAAGTATGTTTTTGGCCACAAGTGTAACCCCCCTAAATTTCATTGCCTGATATTAGATGATGTTGACCCTCATGTAGACCATGAGATAAAAACACCCATGATTGATGATAGTAAAAAGGTGGAGGAGGCCCCTGATTCTATCACACCATCCATCTCATTTCATGCTTTGCAAGGGCAACCGGCACCCAGTACTCTTCGACTACAAGGCTCATTAAATGGCAGTAGAGTGATTGTGCTGGTGGATGGAGGATCCACACACAATTTCCTGCAGAGTCGAGTGGCAAAACATGTGGGCTTATCAGTTGAAGCGGCAACGCACTTACGCGTAACAATGGGCAATGGTGAGGAGCTGCGATGTGAGGGAAGATGCAGGGATGCTCCTCTTCTCATTGAGGGACATGAGTTTCGTGTAGACTTCTATTTATTACCAGTTTATGGAGCTGATGTGGTGTTAGGGGCTCAACGGCTCGCGGAAGTTTGTCCGGCGACATTCGATTATACGAACACGTGGATGAGCGTGGTTCATAAGGGTTCTCAAGCAACGTTGCATGGAGTGCAAAACAAGGTCACATGTGCTCTTTAACCCTTGGACAACTCAAGCGAGCTAAGAGAGTTGATGATGTTGCTTCTTACTTTCATCTATCTTTATGTGTGCAGGGAGCCCCTGAAACAACAAATGTTCAACATCCTGTGATTCCACCCTACTGGACATCAACTCAACACACAAGAGATGCATTGCCTCCCTAACTGGGTTTGTAGATGTTTTTGCTACGCCGCATAGGTTGCCCCAAGCTGTGAACATGATAATAAAGTTCCTTTGGTGACGGGTGCCGCGCCGGTTAATGGACGACAGTATTGCTTCCCGCATTACCAAAAAGCAAGAAATCGAGAGGTTAATTCAGGACATGCTAGCAGAGGGAATTATCCGACCAAGTACCAACCCATATTCATCGCCGGTCTTACTCGTCAAGAAAAAGGACGGAAGTTGGCATTTATGTGTCGATTATAGAGCCTTGAATGCCGTCACGGTCCGTGATCGATTCCCAATACCGACTATTGAAGAACTCTTTAATGAATTGCACGGTGCTGAGGTCATTAGCAAGCATGATCTCCGTTCGCGTTACCACCAAATCCGCATACATCAAGACGATGTACATAAGACGGGTTTCCGCAATCATATATGACGGCCAGTATAAGTTCTTGGTTATGCCATTCGGACTTTCCAACGCACCCTCTACATTCCAAGCCGTTATGAACAAAATGTTTCGATCGGTACTGCGTAAGTTTATCCGTGTTTTCATGGACGACATTTTGATTTACAGTAAGAGCTGGGAATCTCATTTAAACCACCTGAGTGTCATCCTTGACATGTTGTCCAAGAATGGGTATGTTGCAAAGCTTCTAAGTGTGAATTGGCTCAGACTAGAATAACTTAATTGGGTCACGTCATATCTAAGAATGGCATGGAAGTTGATGTGGAAAAAATTTGAGCTGTGTAGAACTGGCCATTACCGACCTCGGTGAAACAACTACGCAGCTTCTTAGGTTTGGCAGGCTACTACAGACGGTTTGTACGAGGGTATGCCACTTCTGTTGCTCAGTTAACAACCTTATTACGAAAAGACGCTTTTGTTTGGACACAAGATGCAACAAAAGCATTTGAGAACATGAAGGACATGTTAACTAAAACCCCAGTGCTTGCCCTACCTGATTTTTCTCGATCATTCTACATAGAGACGGATGCTATGGGTTTCGGAATGGGCGCGGTCCTATCTCAAGATAACAAACCGATAGCCTATTATAGTCGTCAATTTCCGTCCACTCTTCAGAAAAGCTCCACGTACAATCGGGAACTCGCGGCGGTGGTGATGGAAGTTCAATGATGGCGCCAGTATCTACTATGGAGTATGGACGCACTTCATTATCCGCACTAATCATCAGCCTCTTCGGACAATCCTTTCGCAGTCAATCTGTTGGATCGAGGTTAGCTTGTACTTCTAGTCGTGAGGGTCGACTTGTCCCTTGATATGACTAGTCGCAGCGGAATAAACAACTGTAACTAAATGAACACAAGTAAATCAGTACTCACAATTTTAGGTGGAAACCCAACTGGGAAAAACCACCCCTTCCAGCAGCAACTGGAAGGATTTTCAACTTCAATCTTTATTAATGTCCTCGAACCGAATACACTTGAATCAGCTAGTACAACTCCTCGTCTACTACTGTTCTAAGCTGCACCCCTTGATTCTCAGGCACCAACTAAGTCGAAGTTCTTGCAGCAAGCCGTCCCAAGCTAGAAGTATCTAGCCTAACACTAAAAGCCCTCAATCAACGTAGTAAACGCGGTCACGCTCGCTCTCCTCGCTGCCGTTGCTCGTCTCCTTGTGCTTTGGTCTCGATCGCCTCTCTAGCTATCTCACAAAGTCACACGGCTACAAGCTGCTGCACCAGGCTTTTATACTAAGCCTGTCCTCTCAAATCAGTCCTACAATCCATGTAAAATCCGATTAGGCAATATCATATCTATTCAAATCTTTGTTCAATATTTCTTTTCTAAACTCTAAAAAGTAGTTAGAATATTATCTCAGCTCAAAAGGCAGTTAGAATATCATCAAAATCGATCTAATCAATTTAGGCAACAAGATATACTTCCCTGATTTTTCTGAGTCCGAAATATCAGGAACTGCCAACGACTTCAGACTAGTTGTTTGGAAGGTCCAGTGAAGCACAATCTGCACGCTCAATACACTTGTCAGTATCGATCACTTGTCATCATCAAAACCCCAAGGGTTCAACACAATCAATACTCTAAAGCAACAGAGATGGCTCAGCAAGTTAATGGGGTACGATTTTTAGGTGATTTACAAATCAGGATCGCAAAATTCCGGCGCGAATGCATTGTCTCTCCGAGACGAGACACAGTGCATGGGCACTTATTTAGCTGCCACGAGTGTATCAAAACCTGTTCTTGGTGTATTGCATGCTTTACGTTCTTCATACAAGGAGGGAGGTATGGCATTTGAGTTATTTTCTAAGATTAGTTCAAACCAGTAGCGGAACCAGGACGAAATATTCGCCGGGGCTCAAAAGCTTAGGAGGTACGAGCTATCTGCCAATAATTTTAGCGGGAGCTCAAATAATTTTTTTAGCGGGGGCTCAAATAATTACTTTACCCGGGGCTCCAAATCGAATTATGATAAATTATACCTGGTAAATTTTTTTTTCCCTCGCCGGGGCTCCAGCCCCCCTCCGCCCCCTGGTTCCGCCACTGGTTCTAACCCTTCAGAGCATCCCCTGTTTCAGAATCGCGATGGCCTACTCCTGTACAAAGATCGGCTTTTTGTGCCCAATTATCCAGCGGTTAAAGCTTTGTGATGAAGCGTATTTATACGATCCATCATTGTCTCATTTCCTTTATTCTTATATGCTTTATTTGTGAAATATTACTTTTTTGTAGTGGTTTTGCGTTTCAGGCATATTTGAAGTGGAAAAAATATTTCACATGCTTATGGATCGATTCTAGACGGATTCGGAGCATGAAGATGAAAAAAAGAAGAGAGATCAAACTGGATGACGTCAGCCGTGGACAGTACTACATTTCTATATGCGGACTCTACTGGATTTCAGTAAATATTTAAGGGTCCGCGCGAAGTTCGGCCCGGCCTAATTTTGACAATCAGCAGCTTTTTGATTAGGGTTTCAATCCTATTCGAGAGAGCTTCTTGGACGGCGAAATTCCAGAGCTTAGAGTAAAGAATTGCAATCAAGCTTCATCCTTAGTCTTCAATATTGATAACTCTTCGAACTCGCTTTTAGTATTTTGTTTTAGTACAATGTTTTCAATGAGTAGCTAAATTTTCCTACAGTTTGGGGAATTGGGTTGCAACATTGTATGAGACTGTTGAATAGCTGTTCTTTGTTATAATTGCATGTACTGTTATTTCCTTAACTCAGCCTAGCGATAAACTTAGGTTTATAGTAATTGCATGATATCTACTTGAATTGTCATAGTAGTAAAGCCTAGCGGTGGAGCTATTGTGGTAGTTTGATTAGGTTATTGTTACATCTTCTTAAGACTCGTTGTCAAATTTTGATTAGTAGTAAAGCCTAGCTGTCAAATTTTGGCGTCGTTGCCGGCGAAAGCAACTTTAGTTTAGGAGTTTTAGTTAGGATTAGTTTTTTTCTTTATTTTTGTTTTTTATTTTTCTGAATTTTATCTGACTTTTTCTCATAATGGATGACTCAGGAGAAAAACAAAGAGATCTAGCCTTGCCACGAGTTGAAGGTAGGCGTGATAATAAGAATGTCATAGAAGGATTTGAGGACCCAGAACAGGAATTGCGACGCAGATTGAGGGAGAGAGAAGAGGCACTCAGAAGAGCACAAGATCGGCAACGAATGGATGACGGTGCAGATAAACAAAATCCAGATCTTTAGTTACCACCAGCAGATCCGTATCAGCAACCACAGTATAAGCCTCAGCAGCAACCTTACCAGTATCAACCACCTCAGCAGCAATACAGACCGTATCAGCCTTCATATTATCAGCAACAGATTCAGGGAGGAACCTACAGAGACTTTATAGCTCCAAGACTCAATAATCAGTAGTGGTGCATTAGACAAGATCCAAAGCTAGATAACTTTGAGATAAAAACAGGTATTGCTCATAATTTACCTAAGTTTAGTGGATTGTCAGGTGAGAATGCCACAAGGCATTTACAGGAGTTCAATGGGATATGTCAGACGCAAAAGCCGTATACAGCACCGAAGGACAGCTTCAAATTGCGTGCATTTCCCTTAAGTTTAACTGACAATGCAAAATCCTGGTTTTTATCTCTTAGTTCAGGTAGTATTACTAGTTGGGAGCAGATGCATAGAGTATTCTTACAGAAGTACTACCCACCGGAAAGAGCTATGCAGGTTAGAAGACAGTTATCTACGATTAAGCAAGAACCGAATGAGCCGTTATTTGATTATCTTGAGAGGTTCAGAGCATTGGAGCAGAGCTGTTGTACGTTGGATACAGATGGGCACATGCATGTCACATATTTGCTAGAGGGGATGAGACAGTTAGATCGTATGTTGTTGGATGATGCAGCTAGTGGTGCTATGTTTAATAAGTCACCAGCAGAGATGAGACAGATCATAGCTGATTATGCAGAGAGTGCTCGATTTAGAGAAGGTACGAATAGAGTAGAGGAGCCCAGCCGTACTAGAAACGTGTCACAGGTTACCGAACATAGTGTCATTACACAAGTGAACACATCTCAGATGGCTTGGGAGATTAGAGAGCTAAAGGAAATGTTGCAGCAGCTGACAATAAAGCCCTGCGGATTTTGTGGTGTCACTAGCCACAAAACAGACACTTCAAGATGATCAGACAGATGACGTGAATGCAATGGGAGGATATCAGAACTATGGTAACAGACAGGGAGGTAGGCCGAATTAGAACGACCAGAACAGACAGAATTGGAACAATAATGATGGAGGTCGAGCTAATTACTATGGACAGAACCCGCAACCTCCACCGTACCAACCGCCTTTCCGTCAGCAGAATAGATAAGTAATGGTAATGGTAATGGATACCCACAACAAACGCATCCAATCACTCACCCTACAACAACGAATGCAGGACAGACTAACTAGTGTTGAGTGAGACGCAAAAACAACTTTCTAATGTAACTAGTGCTGTGGTTGAGCTCCAAAAAGATAAAGGGAAGCTTCCTCCCCAGACGATTCCAAATCCAAAGAGCAGTGTTAATGCCATCATATTGAGGAGTGGAACGGAGTTGGAACAGGGTTCAAGAAGCAAGAACTCGGACTCACACTCAGCGTCTGCCGCGAACGCTGAAAGGATTTTGACCGCGGACAGTTTAGCAATTCCCATTAATCCTATAGGGTCCACAGAAATAACTCAGGAAGCGTCCGCGGGTAATCTCTCAGCGTCTACTGCGGACGCCCAATTAATTCCTCCCGCGGACGTCCTTGAACTACCTGTAAATCCCATAGGGTCCGCGGATGATATTGCTTTAGGGTCCGCCATCCTTGCTGATCAGAATTTTGAAAATCGATTTTCTAACACTTCTCTTCCATTCCCTGCGCAGATAAGGAAACCTAAGAAGCCTTTGGCTATGGATCTTGAGTTACTGGAGCTGTTTAGCAAGGTTGAGATCATCATCCCACTACTTGATGCCGTTAAGCGAATTCCGAAGTATGCAAATTTTCTCAAAGAGTTGTGCACTACTAGGAGAGGAGGAAACAAAGCGGAGAAGGTAAACATGGTCCAAAATGTTTGTTCCCTTCAACAGTGCAAGGTGGCGAAAAAATGAGGTGATCCCGGTCCATTTCTAATTTCTTATATTATTGGTAAGAATAAGGTAGATAATTGCATGCTAGATTCTGGTGCAGCTATTAATGTTCTACCATATTCTATTTATAGATCATTACATATTGGACCTTTACAACGTACTGATTTAACCATTCAACTTGTATTGACGTTGTAGATCATGTTGGCAAGCTAATAATTCTTGCAGACTTTTATGTGCTGAAATCTGAGGATGAAGGTGTACAAGACACTTCACCTGTTCTACTAGGGAGACCATTTATATACACTGCTAGTGCTAAGGTCGATTCAAAGACAGGTGAGCTCTACAAGGAGGTGGATGGAGAGGTAGTGAAGATCAATTTGTTTAGATCTATGCAGTACCCTTCTAACGTTGCAGGAATTCATTCAGTAGAGGTGATGGATGAATCAGATGTATTGAAGAATGAATTCCTGTGTGAGGAAGGTAGGTTAGAGAAGGTTCTTAGTGAGAGTTGCAGTGCTATGGATGGTGTGAGGTATGAAATTAATGAAGTTACTTTGTTTAGTAACTCTACACCTGTCTCTTCTGTTTTGCCGACTCCTACTGTAGAACTGAAGACGCTTCCCGATCATTTGAAGTATATCTTTTTGGGAGAAGCAGAAACTTTGCCGATGATTATTTGGAAGGATCTAGAGCTGGAGCAAGAGTTGAGATTCACACATATGTTGAAGGAGCACAAGACAGCTATAGGATGGACATTAGCTGACATCAAGGGACTTAGTCCTACTGTGTGTATGCATCGAATCCTTTTATTTAACAGCGCAGATTGAACCCACAAATGATGGAGGTAGTCAAAAAAGGTACATAAATTACTTGATGCTGGTGTTATTTATCATATTTCTGACAATGAATGGGTGAGTCCAGTGCACGTAGTCCCTAAAAAGACTAGATTCACAGTTGATTACCGCAGAATGGGTGGCGAATGGGTGAGTCCAATGATAAGGGTGAACCTACAGAATGGATGGCGAATGTGTATTGATTACCGCAAATTGAATGCCGCTACACGTAAGGATCACTTTCCTTTGCCATTCATTGATCAGATACTTGATAGGCTCGCAGGTAAGCCTTATTTTTGTTTGATGGATGGTTATTCTGGTTATAATCAGATTCCTATTGCAGTAGAGGACCATGATAAGACTAGATTTATATGCTCGGTAGGAACATTTGCATTTAGACGCATGTCTTTAAGGTTGTGTAATGCTCCAGGTACATTTCAGCGTGTTGTGATGAGCATATTTTCTTATTTGTTAAATGAATGTGTAGAGGTATTCATGGATGACTTTACGGTGTATGGAAATTAATACTTTTGATGAATGTCTACACAGTTTGCAAAAAGTTCTTACACGCTGTATTGAGAGTAACCTAGTGTTGCATTATGAAAAATGTCACTTCATGGTTACTCAGGGTATTGTTTTAGGTCATGTAGTATCTAAGGATGGCATTCAGGTTGATAAAGCTAATATTGATGTTATTCGTAGTTTGCCGTATCCTAATGACCAGCGTGCTGTGAAGTTTTTTCTAGGACATACAGGTTTTTATCGCAGATTTATAAAAGACTTTTTGAGGATTTCACTTCCTATGTCTAAGCTGCTGCAGAAAGATGTAGTGTTTGATTTTGATGAGCAGTGTAAGATTTTGATGAACTGAAGGCAACCCTGGTTACTGCACCAATAGTACAAGCACCAGATTGGAGTCAACCTTTTGAGATTATGTGTGATGCTAGTAACTATGTTGTAGGTGTAGTATTTGGACAGAGGAAGGAAAGGAAGCCAGTGGTTATATATTACGCTTCCAGGACTTTAGACACATCGCATAAAAATTACTCTACTACTGAGAAAGAACTTTTGGCTGTTGTCTTTGATTTAGAAAATTTTTGTCCTTATTACTTGACAGCCAAGAAGGAGACGAAGGCACGGCTGATGAGATGGATTCTATTACTCCAGGAGTTTGACATACAAATCAAGGATAAGAAAGGGAGTGATAATGCTGTTGCTGACCATCTGATCCGGATAGTTCTAGAGGAGGAAGCTATAGCAATTACTGATACTTTCCCGGACGAGCATCTATTCGGTATTGAAAATGTACCATGGTATGCTGACTTAGTCAATTACCTGGTAGGAGGTATGTTCCTCCTCTAAATAAAGCTCAGAAATTGAAGTTGAAACATGATTCTAGGTATTATATCTGGGATGATCCATATCTATGGAAAATCGGTGTTGATCAAGTTGTTAGAGGTTGTGTGCCTGATACTGAGATCCCATCTGTTTTATCTTTTTGTCATGAACATCCATTTGGTGGCCATTTAGGACCAAAGCGTACTGCTAGGAAAATTATTGATAGTGGTTTCTTTTGGCCTAGCTTGTTTAGAGATGCCTATGAACACTGTAAAGCATGTGATAGATGTCAAAGAGTTAGAAATATTTCTGCAAGGAATGAGATGCCTCAAAATCCCATTGTTGTTGATGAAGTGTTTGATATTTGAGGATTGATTTTATGGGTCCGTTTCTTACTTCTCATGGTTATATGTATATTCTTGTGGCGGTGGATTATGTGTCAAAGTGGGTAGAAGCTAAAGCTACTAGAACTGATTTTGGTAAGACTGTAGTGGATTTTCTGTGCACTAATATTTTTTGCAGGTATGGAGTACCAAAGGCGGTGATAAGCGATCAAGGATCTCACTTTTGTAATAGATGGGTTGCAACAGTGTTTAAACAATTTGGAGTTCACCACCAAGTCTCTGCAGCTTACCACCCGCAGACAAACGGACAAGCAGAAATATCTAACAAGGAGATAAAGTCCATATTATAGAAGATAATGAAACCTTCCAAGAAAGACTGGTCTGTCCGTTTAGATGAAGCTTTGTGGGCTTACAGAACATCCTACAAAACACCTATTGGAACCACTCCATTCAGGCTTGTGTATAGAAAAGCATGTCACTTGCGAGTTGAGGTAGAGCATAAAGCTTATTAGGCTTTTAAATCGTGTAACTTTGACTTGGCTAGTGCAGGTATAGAACGGAAGCTAGAGTTGAACGAACTAGAAGAATTGCGTTCAGAAGCCTATGACAATAAGATTTATTACAAAGAACGAACTAAGATGTATCATGACAAATGCATTCTTAGGCTGTCTTTTGAAGTCAGTCAGCAGGTATTATTATTTTCTTCTAGATTACGTCTACTGCCTGGAAAACTTTATTCTCGTTGGAATGGTCCATATACTGTGCTAAAAGTTTAGAACAATGGAGCTTTGGAGTTGGAGAAGACTAGCATTGGAGAGAAATTTGTTGTAAATGGACAACGAGTCAAGCTTTATCATGGAGGGACATTCCCCTCAGATGCTGATATTTCTATAGCGGAACCTGTCATGGAAACTTGATACTAGGTATTGTCGAGCCAGCGACGTAAAATCAGTGCGCTTATCGAGAGGCAACCCGTTTCTTTTCTTTCTATGTTTTTCTTTTCTTTTTGATGTGATATGGTGATTAGTGCATTTTTAGTGCATTTGATTGCTGAGTTTCAGGTGTTAAAATCAAATTTTGGAAAAACACTCAGCGCGTACGCGCACCCTTCATAGATAACATCCGCGGACGTTACTATTTTTGATATATCTTAAGGGTCCGCGTGATAATTATAAAGTGACCGCGGAATTCACTCAGCGTGTACAGCGGAGTTCCTTGAGATTTTATCTGCGGACATCCTTAGAATTTGGTAAATACTTTATGGTCCGCGTCGTTATTCTATTCAGGGTCCGCGGGTGAGTTGATCTTGCCCAATTTACAAACCCCGATTTTGGAAACGCTTATTACAATATAATCCACACACCTCTTCAAACTCCGTCACGCGTCTCCACATCCTGTTGCTTCGAAATCGATCTCCAACCTGGTCAGGTACTGTGTTTAAGAATTGTTGAACGGATTTTGAGTTGGTTTGTGAAGGAGGAAGGACTTTGGAGTTAGGTTTTGAGTATTCGGTGGTTTGGGAATCGGATTGGGTATATCTTCGAAGGATTTTGGTTTATTGTAACTGTGGTTGAATTGGAACTAGGGATCTGAGTGTTGTATGTGTTGAAGTGTGTGTTGATCGGAGAAATTGGCCGGTGATCGGCAGAGACGCATCTAAGCTAATCCGCGGACGCTAAAGGCTTTAATTCCGCGGACATTGAAGTATTTTTGAAAAATTGCCAAGGGTCCGCAGGACAAATTGGATAAGGGTACGCGGGGAACGCTGATCTGGAAAAAAATTTGACCTCAGAATAATGAGTGGAATGAGAAGAACTCGTAGCCGGGTTGAGAGAGGTGAGTCGTCGCAAGCAGTAAGCATTCGAACACATTTTTACGGGTGCCTCATCTAGAATCCATATGGCCGTGTCGACCTGTTCATGGAGAGAATGGGGGTTTATGAGGTAGCTCAAGCTATGCTTCGCCGCAATGGGTGGCGTCATTTCTTTGATTTGAGCAGGGAAGCTGATGTAGAGGATACTCCTAAGCTCCTAGGTACTTTGACTGTTTCGGAGCGAATAGCACCTAACAGTTTCGACTACAGACACAAGGGTACGACTCACATTATGACTACTGACCGGCTGAGGTCCGTGTTTGGATGGCCAGCAGATGGCATTGTCATGTACGTTAATGAGTTGAACATGCATAATGAGTGGCGACAGATGTCTGGTACCCATAGAATTTTTCAACCGAGTATGACCAAGTCGAAAGAGATATCCAGACCTGTATTGTTTGCCCTACACTTTATGATGTCTATGTCCCTCCACGCCCGGAAGAATGGAGGTGATAAGGTAAAAACGAACGACTTGGCGGTGCTCTCCATGCTCCATAAAGGACAATTAGTTAACTGGAGTCACTATCTGTCGACTCACTGGAAGGGACTCCGATCGTCTGGGCTTGTGACTTGCGGAGGCATGATCACTTTCATGCTTCGCGCTCTGCACCCTTTACATGTGCCCCGAGCATAGAGTGCTACACTACTCCTGGGCTGATGAAGAGATATTTCGAGCGGGGAAGCACATCAGATGGTCCCACTCTACTGAGAGATTTATATGGGTCTACTTTGCTGATGCTACACTTAGACCAGCAGATAGCCCACCTCGATGAGCTAGTAGATCGAGGAAGCAGGCCAGAGTGGCTGAGAGAGGTATAGTGATAGCTGAGCCATCTGGCGCAGCGAATGAGGAGCCACATAAGCCACACAGCAGCCGGGGGCCCAGCAGGGCAAGTTTACTACTGAGCAAGTTTAATTTATTTTTAATTCATTTCGCTCTCAGACTCTTGGCATGCAGGGTTTCCTGCCAGTGCCACTACCTTTGGATGGACTCCAGAAGCGGCCACGCCACCACCTGAGGATCAATAGGGGAGTTACTTGTCCCTTATCACATCATTTATCGTTTATTTTATTAGTTTGGGGGAGGAAAGTCGAGTCAATTTAGATTTTAGAGTCATTTTTATTGCATTGTCTAAGTCGAAGAGGCGAATAATCACTATATGCTGTAATGAAATGGCGATCTATATGAGTGATGTTCTATCCTATGAGTTCCTGATATGTCTGCATGCATGAAATCTGATGTTTTGTGATGTTTGTGCTTGATGATATGAATGCTTTTGAGTTGAGATAGAGGTGATAGAAAATGTCCTAGAGGGATTTAGCATTCATTCTAAGATTTGCATGAATAATTTCGCTATATGTTGAGTTGATATTGTGGCATTTCGAATTGTGAAAAGATTATCTAATCTTTTGTCTGAGTAACTGGGAAAAGAGATGAGTGATGGAGCGTATTTATACGATCCATCATTGTCTTATTTACATCTAATTTAATATGTTTTGTTTGTGAAATTTACCTTTTCGTAATGTTTTGCATTTCAGGCATATTATGACTGCAAAAGCGCTTTTACACGCTAACAGAGCATTTTAGGCGAATTCAGATCGAAGGAAGGAACTATATGACATCATGCTGACGTCATCCATGGACGCTGAAGAGATTATTTCCGCGGACGCAGAAGAATTTATTTAATACTTAAGGGTCTGCGGGAGATATTCCTTAAGGGCCCAGCCCAATTCACAAACTTCATCAGCTATTATAAACAGAGTGTTAACCCTAATTCATAAAAGAGCCTGGACGGCCAACAAAAGTTTTCCTCTTCAAACTCTTTAGATTAATGTTTTGTAGGAGTAGCTAAATCCCTACAGTTTGGGGAATTTAGTTGCAACGTTGTATTAGACCATTGAATAGCATGTTTTAATTTAGTGAATTATGTTCTTGTTATGTATTGCATGCTTTGTTATTTGCTTGACCTACCCTAAACCCTAAACCCTAAACCCTAGCGGTGGAACTATTGTGTTGATTTGATTAGATAATTATTACATCTTCTTGAGACTCTAGCGGGTAATAGAAGATAGAACTTGAATTAGGTAACTACCTTGCGGGACTATCTGATTTGAACAACTATAATTTACTAGTTTGAAATTTGTCTGGTCTGTGATTACTAGTTGTAACGAGATTCCCTGAACTGTGATTTCTCATTCAGTAGTAAAATCTTTAGTTTTAGTTTACAAACCAACCTTCAAACAAACTCCCTGATAGCACTACTACAGATTATTTGCTTGACCTAGCCTAGCGGTGAAATTAGGTTTATATCAATTGCATGATACTTAATTGAATTATCATAGTAGCAAAGCCTAGCGGTGGAACTATTGTGTTGATTTGATTAGATATTTGTTACATCTTCTTGAGACTCTAGCGGGTAATAGAAGATAGAACTTGAATTAGGTAACTACCTAGCGGGACTATCTGATTAGAACAACTATAATTTACTAGTTTGAAACTTGTCTAGTCTGTGATTACTAGTTGTAACGAGATTCCCTGAACTGTGATGTCTCATTCAGTAGTAAAATCTTTAGTTTTAGTTTACAAACCAACCTTCAAACAAACTCCCTGATAGGAGTAGGAGTAGGATCAGCAAAAAGAAAAAAATTAATGAATAAAAGTTTGTTGTTGCCATTGAATTTATCCAATAGTGTGTTTCAGATGTCGTAGTAAAAACTCAACTGTTAGTGCGATTAGAATTGTGAATTGAAGAATGAAATTAGGAATCTAAAAAAGACTATCTCTACATTATTCATTGATATCTTGACTTGAGTATTATATATTGTTGAGTGCAAATTGAGCATTATTGATGATGATTGTATGCAGATGTTGATGAGATGATTAGATAGAATATCATGAGTTGGATTGCCATGTATTTACAGTAAAGTTTGATTGGTTCGAATCTGTAGTCTAGAATTTTACTTGTTCGGACGAACAAGGATAAGTGTGGGGGACTTTGATGGAGCGTATTCATACGATCCATCAATGTCTCATTACCTTTATTCTTATATGCTTTATTTGTGAAATATTACATTTTTGTAGTGTTTTGCATTTCAGGCATATTTGAAGTGGAAAAAATATTTCACACGCTTATAGATCGATTCTAGACAGATTCAGAGCATGAAAACGAAGAAAGAAGAGAGATCAGACTGGATGCTGACGTCAGCCGTGGACGGTACTACATTTCTATCCGCGGATGCTACTGGATTTCAGTAAATACTTAAGGGTCCGCATTCGGCCCGGCCCAATTCTGACAATCAACAGCGTTTTGATTAGGGTTTCAATCCTAATCGAGAGAGCTTCTTGGACGGCGAAATTCCAGAGCTTAGAGTAGAGAATTGCAATCAAGCTTCATCCTTAGTCTTCAATATTGATAACTCTTCGAACTCGCTTTTAATATTTTGTTTTAGTACAATGTTTTCAATGAATAGCTAAATTTTCCTACAGTTTGGGGAATTGGGTTGCAACATTGTATGAGACTGTTGAATAGCAAGTTTTAATCTAGTGAATTCTGTTCTTTGTTATCATTGCATGTATTGTTATTTCCTTAACTCAGCCTAGCGGTAAACTTAGATTTATAGCAATTGCATGATATCTACTTGAATTGTCATAGTAGTAAAGCCTTGCGGTGAAGCTATTGTGGTAGTTTGATTAGGTTATTGTTACATCTTCTTGAGACTCTAGAGGGTAATAGAAGATAGAACTAGAATTAGGTAACAACCCTAGCGGGATTATCTAATTAGAACAATTATAATTTACTAAGTTAAAACGTGTCTGGTCTGTGAATACTAGTTGCAACGAGATTCCCTGAACTGTGTTTTCTCAGTTATTAGTAAAACCCTTAGTATTAGCTTACAAACAATCTCCAAACAAACCCTTGATAGGAGTAGAATTAGCTAGTAGATTAACTCCGACACTAGATTACTTTTCCTTGGGTTCGACCATACATAATGCTATACTAGTTTTGAGTAGGAAATAAATTTAGATTTACAGTGCACACGACGCGCTGTCACTTTGCTGCTCCATGAATTCCATGACTCACCAGTAGGCGGACATGCTGGAATTCGCAGAACGTTGGCCCGTCTCACAGCTAACTTCCATAGGCACAATATGCGTAAAGATGTTGTGCAGTATGTTAATGGTTGCACAACATGTCAGCAAGTGAAAGCTTTGAATACAGCTTCGCCCGGTCTCCTCCAACCGTTGTCGGTACCTTAAGGTGTGGCACGATGTTTCCATGGACTTCATCACGCAATTACCGAACTCTCACGGCAAATCGGAGATCATAATAGTGGACCGCTTGTCTAAATATGCATACTTTTGTGCACTACCTACTAACCCATCGGCGGAGACAGTGGTTGCAGTATTCGTCCGAGAGATATGCAGACTTCATGGCGTCCCTGGAAGCATTGTCTCGGACAGATACACAAAGTTCTTAAGCAAATTTTGGCAGGCTCTCTTTTGCAGCCAGGGTACAGTCCTTGCACGTAGTACGGCTTATCACCCCCAGTTCGATGGCCAGACAGAGGTAGTAAATCGCATATTAGAGGACTACCTCCGCTGCTTGGTTCAAGCTAATCAACGAAGTTGGACAGAACACTTATCTTGGGCCGAATTCCACTACAACACGACATTCCACTCAGGAATTGGCATGACACCATTTGAGGCCGTGTACGGACGACCAGCATCACCGTAGATAGTAGACACCATGCTCATTGCTCGGACAACATTACTATAGCAACTCAGAGCCAATTTGGACAGTGCTAGAAATAGAATGGTGTAGCGTGCAAATAAAAGGAAGGAAGTTGAGTTCCAAGTTGGCAGTTGGGTCTTCGTCCGTCTACAGCCTTACCGACAGTCCTCTCTCCGTAAACATCGGTCACATAAGTTGAAGCAACGCTACTTCGGGCCTTTTCAAGTGTGGAAAAGATTGGGTTAGCAGCGTATCGGTTAAAGCTTCCGCCGACGAGTAAGGTGCACAATGTTTTCCATGTGTCTGTGTTGAAAGCGTGCAAAGCACATAACTCTGGAGATCCTGTCATTTGGCCAACTTCTTCTATGATGGTCGTCCGATTGATGAACAAGAGAATGTGTTGGGACATCCCATCATTATCCGAAACAATAAGAATGTGCTTCAGGTTCTCATCAAATGGAGAGATCAACCTTTGTTAGATGCCGCGTGGGAAGACACCAAAGACATTTCAGAGAATTTTCCAAATCTGAACCTCGAGGACGAGGTTGAATTTCAAGAGGGGGTGCTGATGCGAGCCTGGAACCACAAGATAAGGTAAGGAGGAGTGAGAGGCAGAGGACCCATCCAGAAGGTAACCAACAACTTCTTACCACGTGTCGGCACACAAGACGGGCGAGGAATGAAGTGCAACAAAATCGTTAGCTGCAGGCAAGGAATGTGAAGTGGATAATGCATAAAAGTTGATGTGAGTGTATGAATGATGGAGCGTATTTATATGATCCATCATTGTCTTAATTCCGTTATTCTTATATGTTTTATTTGTGAAATATTACCGTGTTGTAGTGTTTTGATTTCAGGTGTATTTAGAATTAATGGAGATTTTACACGCTTATCAGCAATTTTAGACGGATTCGGAGCACGAAGACGAAGGGAAGAAGCAAGGCAGACTGGATGACGTAATGCTGACGTCAGCCGCGGACGGTACTACCATTACATCCACGGACGTTACTGAATTTATGTAAATGCTTAAGGGTCCGCGGATGAAACCCATGAAGGGTCCGCGGTTGGTTCGGCCCGGCCCAGTTCAGAACTTCAGCAGCTTTGATTAGGGATTAATTAAAAAAAGGGGGACGGCGAATTCCAGAGCACAGAGTAGAGAATTACAAGCAGCTTAATCCTTAGTCTTCAGAAAAACGATAACTCTTCGAACTCAATTTTCAGTCTTTTGTTTTGTTACAATGTTTTCTATGAGTAGCTAAATTTCCCTACAGTTTGGGGAATTGAGTTGCAACATTGTATGAGATCATTAAATAGCAAGTTTTAATCTATTGAATTCTGTTCTTTGTTATAATTGCATGTATTGTTATTTGCTTAACTCAGCCTAGCGGTAAACTTAGGTTTATGGCAATTGCATGATATCGAAATTGATTGTCATAGTAGTAAAGCCTAGCGGTGGAGCTATTGTGGTAGTTGGATTAGGTTATTGTTACATCTTCTTGAGACTCTAGCGGGTAATAGAGGATAGAACTAGAATTAGGTAACTACCCTAGCGGGACTATCTGATTAGAACAACTATAATTTACTAGGTCGAAATTTGTCTGGTCTGTGATTACTAGTTGCAACGAGATTCCCTGAACTGTGCTTTCTCATTCAGTAGTCAAATCTTTAGTTTTAGTTTTAGTTTACAACAATCTTTCAAACAAACCCCTGATAGGAGTAGAATTAACTGGTAGATTAATTCCTAGACTAGATTACTTTCTCTTGGAATCGATCCTGCTTATTGCTATACTAGTTTTGAGTAGGTTATAAATTTAGATTTGCAGTGCACAACGACGCGCTGTCAATGAAAAGGCATGATTTGCCAGTAGCTAAAACAAGAAAAGTTGCAGCAACTTATTCTCTCTTAAAACCTCATCTTTATCTCTTCTTAATCCTCCGTTCTCACCCTTTCATCCATCTGAGCGCAACAACATCCAACTGAACTAGGGACAAGCTTTCGAAGTTTATCGAGATAAATGAAACCTGCAAACCCCAAACTCGAGTGTAGGCCTAAACAAAGAGCGAAAGTGAATCGAATACGAAAAATCAATCATCGGCGTCGAACCGTATGAGAAAGGGTGAAGCGATGTCGACAACGGCTAGAGGGAATTCACAGAAGGGTACACGAGTTTAAAGGAAGAATCTACACTTGTTGAAAGAATAGTGATATACAATGAAACGCATGTGGAGGATGCAAATTGCACGATTGTCAAATAATAAAATGGTCGGTTTGGAGGTCTGAGGGTCGTAAATGGGGAATGAGATCCTATGCAGCGAACAGCACTATGCAGCGGATGCAAAACACAGAGTTTAGTGTGAAACTACGTAATTCATGTATAAAACTACGTCATTTTAAAAAGCGTTCAATAATTATTAATTTGGATTTTAGTAAAACGGAGTAGTTTTACAAACATTTAAATTAAACTACGTAGTTTCCAATCCACTGCATAGTGCACGCAACACCGAATCCGAACCCCGTAAATGGATCCCTTAATCGCAACTAAGCGCCTCTCATTGGCCATATCCTGAATCTATATTATATAATCCAGAGTAAGGTTTTTTCCTGTAAAAGAGGCTCGAACGAACATGAATATACATGTGTGATTTTATATTGCTGGTTGTATTATGATGAGTGCATGTAAGTTGTCCTGTGAAGTAGTGGAAATAAGGTTGATATATTCGTATCGTAATATATGAATATGCATAGTGGTAGGAACAAGTGGTGGTGCATTCTTTAATCTTTTCAATTATCTCTACTCTATATCAGTTTGCACCACATTTTTTATACGTACTGAGGCAAAGTACTCGGTTTAGTCCTTATTTTTCATTTTCTATTTGTCTAGACTAGACTGTGTCAGACTAACTTTTGTTAGCCTTTTTAAGTCCTCGGATTGTACTCTTGGCCTTTGGCCTTTCTATCAAAAAAAAAATTATCTCTACTCTATATAAGAACACTGCAGATCCAAGAATGAGCACCCCATCAAGTCTCCTCTCTGCTCAACATGTCAAAGCTGAGGTAATATTCCATTTCATTGATTACTTTCAGTGTCATTAAATGATCTGATCTGTCTATTTGTGAAGAAAATGCTACTTTTAGATCTTAGATATCTTCTTATATCACAGGTTAGAGGGTAAGGTGATTCTTGTAACTGGCGCATCCAGTGGTATAGGGGAGGAAGCTGTGAGACTATTTGCAGAACACGGAGCTTTAGTAGTAGCTGCAGATATACAGGATGATTTAGGCCAACGAGTAACAGCATCAATAGGAACTGAAAAGGTATGCTATTTCCACTGTGATGTAAGGGATGAGAAGCAAGTCGAGGCAGCTGTGAAGCATGCTGTCGAAAAGTATGGTGGCTTGGATGTGCTTTTCAGCAATGCTGGAACCATCGGGCCTCTAGCTGGTATATTAGACCTAGACTTGGATGGACTTGACGATATCCTGGCAACAAATGTTCGTGGAGTTGCAGCTACAGTAAAGCACGCTGCAAGGTCCATGGTAGCTAGGAATATAAGAGGATCTATTATCTGCACTACTAGTGTGGCTGCTTCTTTAGGAGGGGCTGGACCACACGCTTACACAATCTCAAAGCACGCTATAGTTGGGTTAGTTAGATCAGCATGCAGTGAGCTCGGGGTACATGGGATTCGAGTGAACTGCATTTCTCCATTTGGGGTGGCTACACCACTAGCATGTAATGCATACAATCTAGAACCAAGTCAAGTTGAGGCTAACAGCAGTGCACTGGCCAATCTGAAAGGAATGGTCCTGAAAGCAAAGCACATAGCAGATGCAGCACTATTTCTTGCATCAAATGAGTCTGCATATATCAGCGGGCATAACTTGGCTGTCGACGGAGGGTTCACTGTCGTTGCAAACCAAAGCTTTTCTGATATCATGTGACTTGTTAACATCCAATTGTACTGTGATAATTGAAAGAAGGTTTGATTTTTTTGAAGGAACATTGTGTGCGTTTTGTGCTGCGGCCTATGGGCATGTGCCATTTCCTCACATTGTGCAAATTTGTCTGTCATCCAACTTTTGCTTTTATGGAAACCAACAATCTTGTCTCCTTTGACCTTTTTTTGGTTCCCTTTGTTTATAAGCTTCCACTTTACCTTAGCATAACCCATCATAGGCGAATCTGAATTCTGATTTACATCACTAAACCAGCTGAAGTTGAACCTTTTGCACAGTACTTCTTCACAGTATGAGAGATTTCAGCGACTGGAGAAGAACAAATGAGAACAAGCTTAGAAAAAAGAGGGATTTCTCATAGATTTTTTTTACTCTACCTATAACTTCAGCTAAATGATAGATAGCAGACATACATATTATTCACAGGTGCATCTAATGTTTCAGGTAAATAATCAGAGTTATTTAAACATGCAACTCATTATCATTCCTTGATTGAGGAGGCTTCTTCTTTGTTTTGTCAGATTTTGACTTCTTAATGCCTCTACTGTTGCTAATACTACACTTGGAGCACAGCCAATCATCTTCAGGAATTTCTTGCAGAGGAGGATCACAACAATCCAGATGAGTACCAATCCCACATCCAACTGAGCCCTTTTCATCACCGCATATAAGTATCTGCTCCCCTCTTTCGCCAGAACCACAAACATTACATTTTAAATCCTCTTCATCATTTACTGTGAAACCCTTAATAATTTCTTCTGATCTCCTCAGCATGCTTGCGTATGATTTCTCTGCAATTGGGTGGGTCTCAAACATCACATGTTCCTTTTGAGGAGGGCTACAAGGTTTGCACACAAACTCCACAAGATAGTCGATCGCCACACACGGTATCTCATGTTTCAAAAACTCTTGAACCCACACATCCACTTTCAGCATCCCCTGACTTATAACAGCAAAGTCGATTTGTGAGTGAAGAAAACGAGTATAAGGTGGTGCAGTCGCTAATATAATGCCATCCCCAGCTTTCACCACACGTTTCAATGGTCCTGAAAATTTTACAAGAAGAGCATGTCTTATTGCTATGGTGTATCTGAAATTAGCCAAACATAGTTGTGTGCAGAAGTTAATTTTTATAAACAATACCAGTGGAGGGCAGAAGAAATCTCCATAGACAATAATACGCATTCCATGAAAGGCTCCATGCCCGGTTTGCTCCCGCAATTCGCCACTTCCTAGGGGCTACAGATCAACTCTGCTACTTTACAGGATCATTGCTGTACATTCATAGGCTTCCTGTCAAGGAATTCCAGCCTTGGACTATCAGTTAAATAATCAGGGCCGGAGGATCACCTAAAATCAAAGCCAACAGTTAATGAGTTTTGGAATACAGCTTACATTTATGACTTGATATAAGCTCTTGATTGCTACATCAAACATAAATGTTTCTTTTCACCCAATTATATTATTTTTATGAGCTAATTTAATTTATCGTAGAGGAGATGTCTTTTGGAAACCTCATGTATTTCTGTCACCCACACTAATGAATGACAAAAATGAAGGTCCCAGAATGCTGAGCAAGGTAATGTTGCAACATGAGTCTCAACTCTTAAAGTGAACCAAAGTAAATATTTACCTTCCAGACGCAGCTGCAGCAAAGAACTTCTCTGTGCGCACTGGTTCAGGAACAATGAAATGAGTAGCTTGGTACGACCAGTGATGGGAGTCCCTGCAGATTCTTCCTTTCAACTGTCGAACTATCTTTCTAAGCTCATTTCTCTGTGACCTATGTCCACTAAGTAAAAAGAATTTCAGCTCATTTTTATGAACTTTTGACTGGTGACTTTGTTAGTTGCATAAGTTTGCATAGCATTTTTTTTCTTTTCCCCGTATTTGAGGTACTATCAGACTTGGGGATTGTGTTAAGCGCACGCTCTTTCGTAAGACTCGTATTTTTAGCAGCAACAGGTAGAGGGCGTGTTCTCTTTCTCAGACTCTGGGACGTTCTTTAGCTGATTAATATCAACTGCAAGATTCTGAGTATTAATGTTCGGGCCCTTCGGAGGTGAAAAATTGTTTCATTCAGGTTTCCACCATCCGCATAATCTAGCAAAATCGTTTCATTCTTAGAATCCAGGACATTCTTTAACCTCAATGCATCATCTGTGTGTTTCACTGCACTACTGTTTGGCATCTGCAGAGTCCTTCCATCTCTAGTTTCAGTTTCAGTTTCAGCTTCAGCCTGATCTTTATTCACTGCAGTGACCCTATCTGAGCAGCCATGTGTTATCTTTTTTATGCCAGCGGTTGTTTTGGCCTCTTTCTTTGACTTTGTATAATTTTTGGTTTCACGCTTTGTCTTATCTCTCTTAGCAGTTGTTGTCACAGCACCTCTGTCTAATTCATCTTCCAGGAAAATCCCATTCACTTTACCTTCCACAAATGCTGGGTAAGACAGCGGTAAGTCAGTGTTATTTTCACTATTGTAATCTGTCAGTAGTGGGTAACTTTTAATTTCTTTATCTTCAATCACTACAGTTGTATTTGCCACTAATTCATTTTTCCTCCCTGGATATTCAGTTTCATCGCCTTTAGGTTGAAACGCCCCTTCAAAATCCTTGATGATGCCAAAACTCTCTACTCTCTCCAACTCCAAGGCATCCTCTGCTGAAGACACAGTTTTAGTATCACTAGGTTTGGGAAATGCATCATGCATATTGCTTTTCTTGTCCCCATTTGAAGCTTCTGCGGAAGAATTTTCAGTCACAGTGTACGAGCACTTCTTACTAATATCCTTTGCTACTGTTTTCAGTCTGGTACCCACACTATCATTATTTATCTTATTTTTGGGAGGCTCTGCTATCGGCTTTGCGTTTTCTTCAACTAACAAGTCAGGCTCCTTCGGTTTCTTAAACTCTCCATCATGAGAGGGTGCCTCAGAAGTCAGATTGGATTCTGTGACCTTTTTGACTGATCCCTTTCTTTTCCCAGGTTTCGACTTGGGATCCTGATTTTCTGATCTCATTAAATTAAAGTTTGTTTGATCATCTGCTTTCATAATACCAGAACAAGGGGACCCAGCCTTAAAACTTAGTCTGGAACCTGAAATCTTTTTGGAAACATCTTTCTTTTTCAACGTTGATTTAGTTCCCTGTCTCCCTCCAGTTGGCAGCTTTGCACTATGAGGATCTTCATATTTTTCAGGCATCAATACAGGAGACGATGTGACAGTATCAGGTTTTTGCTTCAGCACAGTTATCGGTTCAAGTGAGTTGATGAGGTTACGAGCATTCAGATTAACACCACTGATACCAGGCGACTGTTCAGTTGGTGCCAATTCAGTATTATCTGTGCCCACAATGGGACTCCCAGATGACTGGCCATTTTCTGGTGCTGTAAAACTATCATATGTGTCATCCTTTTTTCTTTTTGATGGTAAAACATTAACTAAAACCTCTTTTCTCGGGACAGAAGTTTTTACATTACCGCGCTCACCTGTTAGTCCAATCTTTGAAATGGAAGCTAATGGATCAGAGTCTACCAGTCTGCCTGATTGCTCATCAGAATATCTTGTCATATCTGAAAGATCTTTTCTCGAAGATAATGTCTGAGAAATTTTCATAGCATGTGCAGTATTTGAGCCTTTCAAGAAATTATCAGGGAATTCTTTGGCACTTCCAATAGAACATGATGGGTCACCTGATGCATTATTATTGTTTTCTTTCCAAGGAGATGGCACCGGGTATTCTGAATTCTCAACAATGTTTGGGCATACAGTTTCAAGACCATTTCTAACCCCAAATTCCACAGATTGGTTGCAATACTCATGCTTTAATACATCTTTACTGCTGCTCCCGTCAATTGCTGAATCAATTTTATTGCCAAATACTGCGAGCGTGATTTTTGCCACGTTATTTTTGGTTAAGCCTTTACTTTTTTCGGTATTGCCAATTTCAATAGTTGCAGCTGGTGTTAAGGATACTTTTGGGATTGAATGAGCTCCAGACAATGTTAAGACTGCTCCTTTCCTAACTCGAGTATCAAAAGAAACGTTGTTATTTGTCCCATTGAATTGTTTGGTGATGCAGTCATTTTCTTCCTCGGAATCTTGGACTTCAGCTTCCATTTCCAAGTCATACCCACTAAGTAATGGCAAAAATGAGTGAAAATAGATTACAGTATGATAGTAACCAAAGTGAGGAATTAATTAAAATACAAGTATCAGGTACGTAGGTTAACACCTTTTTGCATAGTTCTCCTCTGGAAGAAGTTCCCAGGAACTTAAGCTGAAACAAAAGCAAAAGAACCACAAACTTAACTGATTGAATAGCTAAGTATAAAAATAGAAATTCCATGAGGGCTACACCAACCAATGTAAAGAGTCTTCTTTTTACTTACCAATCCTCTAACCATGTGTGATTCACTATCTTGATTTGTGGTAACTTTTTGGCCAGTTCATACTTCTCTCCTGGACATTAAAATGTGTTCTTATTGAATCTAACCAACATAACAACAGATTGAGGTGCAGTTAACTATGAACTATAAGATTTTCCATTGTCATCAGACAAATCAGTGTTCAGGTATTATTTGGTAAAACGTACCCTCAAACTTATAGCAAATAAGATGTGTAGCCCTACTTGCAACCAGTGGCTTTGAGAATTCAGCGCCCATTAGACTAACCATTATCTGCAGGAAAATTCAATGGTAGATTTGACTTTGAACTGCAGATTAACTTGATAACAAAGAGTAATGATTCGTAGATAAATGTTATATGCAGACCATGATGTCTTCTCGATCTTGTCGCTGGTACCCAGTCAAGCAAATCACCAAATCTTTGGCTCCAGGAATGCCATCAAGATCTTTCAAGGGTCTGTAAATAACCTGTTTGACAAACAAATGTATGTATTTGGTTGGAACTGTCCTCAGTTATCTAATGGCATGCAGACTAGCATATTTTGCACAGAACGAACATTAATCATCATTGAACAAACATAAGTTGGATGCTTACAGTGGTATGATCAACTGGCATTCCAATGTCATAACTATGATCGACCCATAAAGCAGTGACAAGTATTTTTCCATCAATTCGAGCTGCAACACATGTAGGATCATCCTGAGTAGCAGAAACGTACATTAACTTGTGCTTCTCATAAAACAGTAGCTTGAAGCAGATAAATGGATAAGAAATAAGTATAAGCATATACATAAACACATTTATCTACTATGACGTGAGTGCAATCTGGACCGTAGCTTCCGGCATCTTCACCACCACCACCGACAAGCTTCTGACGAACCTGAATTTCAAAACAAAATCGGGTCACATTTTAATGAATAACCGCTGTAAAAGTAGGAAGAAGAGAAGGCATCACCTCGCTCTCAGAGTCGTAATCAAACCCTAATAGCACAAACAAAACGCCCTCGAAGGGCTTGGAACCCCCCATTTCATTGGCCATAAATCCGAAAGTTGAAGTGAACAGCAAGCGAGAGTGTCTCTAGGGTTTCGTATAGAAACTTTTCTAAAGGGGAGGAGGGAGTTTCAATTAAATTTTCATTTTCAATTTTGAGGGAAATTTTGGATATCAATTTTTTTATGAAAGCACTGTGAAATTTTACCATTTTCCATATTTTCTTTTATATTATGTAGTGTACCGAATTTTCGTATTTATTCTATTTAACTATGCCATATTAGCTACATGAGATTTAAATAAAAGAAAAACATTGCAGAAAAATTTATCACTACTAGTATTTAATGCACAGAATAGTCTGTGCTACTTTATTTATATATTTATATTATAACATATACTTGTTAATGATATTTTTAAGTTAATATATAATAAAGTACTTCAGTTTATGGCATAGGAAATATAGTAATAATAGCAGGGGTATAATGGAAAGAGGAAATGTGGCTTCATTTTGTAACGTCAATACAATCCTTCCCGCTTTATATGTAGTATAGATACCATATTTTGTAAAAAAAATTATTTCATTAATTAATTACGAATGATCGTATTATAATAGTTTTCTTATCAAATAAAAATTCATTGTCTTAATACCATTAGCATTTGCATAATTATATTTACAAAAAAGCATCATTATAATATTCATTTTGGTGAAAATCACCTTCGCAACAAATAGTTACGAAATGAATTTATTATAATAGATTTATTATAAAAAACTACTATTTGAAAATATAGAGTGATGTCGATTACGAGTTTGTCATTTCAAAGATGAAAAGTTAATAAAGAAAATAAAAACATATCAATGTATTACAATAGTGTTACAACAAAACAAGGGAACAAAAGGTTTTATTTAATAGTGAAGCTAAAAAAATGAAAGAATCAATGGTTGTCTTAATGTTATATAATCATGTATATATAGGCGTAGTATCATGTGGAACCCCCCTTTCCATGGATCCATGGATCCCCCTTCATCACCGTTGATTGCATTTTTTGTGTGCACCAGATTGTGCCACGTGTTTGCATTTTTGAAATGCACACGTGAAATGCACATGACAAATGCACACGTGAGTTGCACATGCTCATTAATGCGCTGGCACAATCTGGTGCGTCCAAAATGCAAACAGTAAATGCAATCAACGGATGCAAAGAGGGATCCATGGGTCCATGAAAAGGTGGGGGTTCCACATGATACTTTCCCTGTATATATATGGCTGATCAATTGATTCGTATTTATTTTGTGACATTGTAATGGACGTAGTTTGTACATTTACACTGATTGTAGTGATTGCATAGCTGATAACGATTGCGCAACGATAATAAGCTTTAAGAAATAAGTTTCATTTTACCATTTTTGTCATATTTGTCTATTGCATTATGTAAAATTAAATTAACACATCAAGTAGCTATTTATTAATAAGTTAAATTACTATAAGATCTTATAATCAAGTATGAATAGGGAAGTTTATAGCTATTTCGTAATTATGTATTTAAATTGTGATTTTCTGCATAAGCTGATATTATAATAATGATTTTTTATAATTAACAAAAATAATTTACTTAATAAAATAATATATTAATCACGTGCACATATTTATAACGGTAATTTTAACGAAACAATGATAATAATAATTTCTTAATAAAAAAGTTAGTACAATATTTGGGTTTCATAATTATTTGTTAAAATGATTATCTTTTGAAAAATGAAGTTAGTATAATGATAATTTTCTATAATTAATCTTAAATAAAAAATTTATAGCATGATTGGTAAAAAAATTATGATTTTGGTTTGGCAAACGTGCACGTGATGTTATCACGTGATTAAAACGCAGAACTGTGGTTTAGGGGAATGGGGTAGGTGCAATATAAGAGAAAAAATTTTAGAAAATGCC